>VWPW01006921.1:0-20533 GCA_013389825.1 Crypturellus undulatus | reverse complement strand
GCGGCGCTGGAGCCGCGGCGGGAGCGGCGCGCGGGGACGGCGGGTGTGCGGGGGGGAGCCGCGGAGGGGGCGTCCGTGGGGATCGAGGTGCTGTAAGGCAGGAGACGGGCTGAGGAAACGGAAGGCCAGACGGAAGGAAGATAAGGGAGGTGGCGGCCTTGCAGGGCGCTGAGGGGAGCGGGGACGGGGCAGGAGCGGAGAGGGGCTGTGGGCGCCGGGGAGCGGGGCTGAGGGCAGGGGGAAGTGCAGGATGGATGGATGGATGGGGCCGGGACAGGGGCAGGGAAGGGTGCTCAAGGCTGCGCTGCGCCTGGGGAGGGGCTGGCTTCACAGGGACGCGTGTTCTGGAGCGCCAGCGTTGATCTGATAAAGCAGCGTGTGTCACAGCAGGCCCCGCTTGGGCCTGGTGAGTGTCCCAGCCCCGAGGGGAGCCCGCTCTGCGCTTGTGTCTTGGGGACACCTCAGTCCCTGAGGAGCCAGGGTGGTTTTGCTGGGAGCATGACAGCAACCTCAGTGCAAAGGTGCTCCTGCAAGCGCAGTTCAGGCTTGGAAGACAGTCACTTGGTACAAACATCTTTATCGTTAGCCGAGCTGCCCGACCCGTGTTCTGGCAGTGCCGTGTGCTGCTGCGGGTAGCACCGGGCACCTCTGTGTGCAGACAACACCTGGATGAGCCCAACACAGCAGTGTCATCTCTGAGGTGGAGCCTGCGCTCAGAGGGAGAGACCCCTCAGCAGGTGCCTTGCTCTGTGCCACTTGGTCCTGAAATTGTTTTTGAAGCTCTTCTGCCTGTGGCATTCCAAACTTTGACAGAGGCCATTTCCTCTGGCTTCCCCTTTCAGCTGATTTCTGTGTTGGTTCTTGCTGCCTTTTCCGAAGCTTGGTGAGCTGTTGCCTCTCTGCAGTCAGGCTCTCTGCTCTTCCCAAGCGTGCTCACTTAACGCAAGAAGTTTCTCCAAAGGCACCACCCTGGCAAGAGAGACCTCCCCGGTGACCCTGCTGCGGTTTTACAGCTGTGTCCATTAGGAAATATTATGTATGTGGGGGTTAATAGTATGTGTCAAAAACGCTTGTTCATCACAAGTCCGTACTGATGCAACTCTTCCTCTTGGAGTTGCCTGTGTCCTTAGGCTGATCTAAATGCAGCAGTTGCAGTGGAGGTGGCAGTTTGCAGCCATCCAGAGGCTGCATGCACCTCAAAATCCTGGCTTCGTGCGACTAGAACTGGGGTTACTCATTCTGGGACAGTTTGCAGGCCGGCAGAGTTTCCCTTTTGCTCGATGGCAAAACCTCACGTCTGCATCGCCACGCTTACCTGGCATCCGAGTGCCCCTGAGTGGCGCCTCGTGGTTGCTGTTAGCGTGGCTGATGATATTCTGCCTCTGATTCACCTACAGGTTGTTCTTTTGTTTAGAAAAAAACAACAAACTGGGTGATGTTTCTGTATAATTTCTGTGCCTTGGGTATGTTGCTGCACAAGAGGAAGTTATTTACTTCTGCATTTCTTTTGTGCTTGTGCTGAGGCCCTCCTGTCCAGGCAAGCACAGGGTGGAGACAGAGGTCTGAGATGTGTAGAGAGGTGGATTTTTTTTTTCTCCAGGTTTCAAGTCTTCTAGCGAGTGCGTATTACTCAGTATTTATGCATGTGAGATTTCTTCTCCCTCCAGCCACGGTTCCAGGATGATTCCTGTGCTGCTGGGAATAGAAGCTGGGGAGGCTTTGCTATATTTCACTCATTTGCTGATTAATTTCTTGAGGGGTGTCTTGAGGACAGATGCAGGGGATCTTAAGGGATACAGTGATTGAGAAGAGTGAGTTTGGGCAATCAGGGTTGTTCCCAGGTTATTTGCTGTAAAATGTGAATTGGTTGGGTGCGATATGCAGATTTGTCTGTAGCGGTTATCTTAGGTAGCCTAGTGGCTTCAGCACTGGTTTGGGAATCTGGCAGAGCAGGGTTTGTTTCCAAATCCTTTGCCAGAAACTTGTTTTTGATAAGGGTTGTGTCACCTTCCTCTGCTTTTTTCTGGCCATATCATAGAGATGATCGAACAGCCTCCCTGCAGAGTATTTCTAGACCTTCAGGTGAGAGAAGCCTTGGATTTCACCATATGCTGTAGAACTAGGTCACGTTTAGAAGTCAGAGCTAATATGTGCTCATAACATTACTGTTATATGTGACATTTCACTAAAAGGCAGAAAATCTGCTCTGCGTGGAGGTCCATTAGCTGTCTCTGAAATTCCCAGCGTAGGAGGTGCCTTGGCTCACTGCAAAATACAAATTAACACTCCAGGCAGGGCCTAAACTGTGCACTGGGAGAGTCCTCCCTTGACAATGTTCTTGAGGGTTGATGGCATCCGCCCATGCATAGGGTAATTTCAAAAAGGTGAGTTTGTTTCTATGGGCAAAACCTATGGAAATGTCAGGCCCTTGGACAGCCAGCACTGAACATCAATATTTAATTCCAAGTGGTCAAAAATAATGGACTTCAGTGCATCTGTTTTTACAATAGTTTTAGTATTGCAATTTCTTGTTTGGAATCAGCTTCCTTAAAGCAACCACAATTTTAAATAATAGCCTAAAGCTACCAGAATCTGTTGAAATAATCTGAGATAGGAACTTGCTGCTGAAAGTATAAAGTGTCAAACTGCACGCTAGAGTGTGGGGGGAGGCAGTGACTGCTCAGAACCTGAAAATGATGAGTGTGTTGAAATGACTGGGCATCAGTTGGCATCATCTGAGTCTTTTGCAGGGTCAGTTAAGGGTCTGCAAGAAGAGAATAAGCTCTGCCCTAAGCTTTTGGCTAATTCATTGTGACTTGAGAAACGACCTAAAAGCTGAAGTCGCACTCAAGTTTTTCCCATTTTTGAGAGAATTGTGGTGCAAGAAGACGACCTCAACCAATTTTACATCCTGGCAGATGTTGTTCCTGATCCCCACTGCTTTCCTTTGCTAACTGCACTTTAAACAGGTTATTAATTTTTATCTGTGCAAAGAATATTGATAACTGTCACCTTTTGTATCCAGGGATTATTTGTTCGGTTTAATGCATGGGGGAATTGCCTCCCAGAACAGATGTGGTCTTTAGTTTAACTGATTCCAGTGGCAGTGCAGCACAGTGTTTGTTTCCCTGGGTTCAGTTTCCCTGCCCTACGCAGCATGCTTTAAATCACCACTAAATTAATCATGTATCTCAAATTGTTGCTTAGTGGTTCCCACTGTGAAAAAGAAAACAAATTTGCATAAATGGAGAACAGTTTGCCTGTTGGGGAGTGAGGGAGAGAATGTCAAATTAAATGTATTTAAAAAAAAAAAAAGCCTTTAATCTGTACAAATCTGCAGGGTTTCATGACTATCAGCTACATAGGAACATAACTGAAGCTTCCACTTCCCTGGTGTATAGTGGTTCCTGTAAGCTGGATGGTGAGTTTGACAAGTTATGGTATTTCCCATTTGTGGTCATTTTGCTTCTGGTCCCCTCTAGAGCAGGGCGCTTCGGCATTAGAGCCCTGCACAAGGAGGTCAAGCGCTGGTGAAACTGGATGACGTGAACTTTGTGTTTGTGATATGTGAAGTGAGTTCACCCCGGGGAAACCGCAGAGAGGCGGGAGGTTCTGAGCCAGGCTGGGGGCGCAGAGGAGCCTCGGCTCCTCCTGGGCACGTGCAGCAGCTCCCTGCGAGAGCAGCCCTGGCTCTTCAGGGCTGCAGCGCTGCAAGGGGACTCCGCAGCCCCACTGAAACAGAGCGTGTCCTTCTGCCACCACCTTCCTTTCAGTGACACAGGACATATGGCTCTGAGGGAAACGGGTTTGGGGAAGTGACCTCGGTCAACATTAACTAGGCAAAACTGGGTATTTTTAGCCCACATGAGCTTCCTGGTCCCATTCATTGTGTGCGCGCTGCTGACAGTGGTGCAGCAGGGGAGCAAAGAAGACAGGTCTCCTTCCTTCAGCAGTGATGCCAGGTGCTGCCCAGGTGTCCTTGCAAGCCCAGCTTTGTGCCTTTCGTCCCCCGTGACAGAGCAGGAGGAGATGTCCGTGTCACGCAGCACCTCACTGAATTCTATTCAAGCAGCATCTGCTTAAACTCAAGCTGGCTCACACTGTGGTGGAGCAGATGAGGAACACCCAGGTGATGCCACTGGCAGAAAGAGGGATCCTGTTGCTGCGTGGGAGCAGCAGCACAAACTTTCACTCTTGCGTATTGAGTGTCTGCGTGTGCCACGAGCATCACATGGGGCAGTAACAGCACAAGGAGGAAGAGGAGGGAGTAGCAGCCCAGGTCTGCAAAGTTCTGCCATCCCTCCACGCTTGGCCTTCATCCCAGGTTTCCGTGAGGGACCTACTCCATGTTAGCCTGTGGTGGGAACAGTTCCCAAGTGCCTGACACCTGCATTTTTTTGGTGTCAAGCTCCAGCAGCTCGTGGTTGCAGTACTACAGACTCTTGGTGACAGGCACAAAAGGAGCCTCTTCCACAGAGACCTGTCACAGGGCTGGCAGTGGATTACTCGGGCATGGGAATTGTGGGGGTCTTCTCAGAGGTGGAATGAGGATTTGCAGGGAGATGATCAGAGTGGGAATATAACCACTTGTAGTTGCACTTTGTGCTTTGTGTGCTGGGGACCTCAGTGCCTTGTTACCAGCAGCCTCCTCCGGATTCCTGTGTCCTCAGGGGAATCTCATGGAGATGGATGGGAGTCCTGACCACCCTGCTCTGGCCGCTTGGGCCTTCTCGGGGGCTGTGAGTCCTGCTCCGAGCTGGTCACAGCTCCACAGGGCTGCTCTATTCGGAACTGGGAAGCATTAAGCTTTGAAATATCTTTCTCTTTGTTTTCTTTCTGTCCTCTGGGGCAAGAGACAAGAATATCTGTGAGCTTGCAGCTTTTAAAATAATTGCCATCCTCCTTTATTGGGTACAGGCGTTAATTGTGGTGTGGGAGACGCTTTAGTCAGCTATCGATATGATTGTCGGCCAAGTTTGCATTTGCGCACAGGTCTGTTTAATTCGGAAGACGAGGCCTGCTGTATAATTACAGTCTTTGTTCTTCTGTTCTTAAATTTGTTGTAACATATGGCTAAAAGCCTCTGCGGCCTCAGAAACGAAGCAGGCAAGTTTGGAAGATGTCCGAGTCAAAATTGAGGAAATGCTGTCAGAAAGAAAAGGTTACTGTTGTTCTTAAGTGCTTGTTGGCTTCTCTCCACAGGCTCTGTGGCTCTTCTTGGATGTTCTGCTGGGGTGAAAAATTTGATTAGGACCTGGCTCTCTATTAGATAGACTTGGTGTAGGAGCCTTGTATGAGAGACGTTTTGGAGATGAATAGGGGCAATGTGAGCAAGAAGACATAAAACCTGTCAGGCCCTTTTGTTGTTATAAGCAGAGGGCAGATGGGATTTAGTGTGAATTTGACTTCAAACCTGGTAAGTGCTATCAGAAAACGGACAGCTGCCTCTGCCTGGAACAGCTGCCATTTTAGCTTCTGGGTTCAGGCAGGGTTTTGCAGGCAGGTCTGGTTTGTGTTTAGTGCAGGAAGGAGCCATCTCAGTTATTCTTGTATGAGACCTTATTTTTATAGTCTGTTTGGGGAAGATTGTAGCGAAAAGGGAAGATCATGGCAGAGAGAGCTGTGGTTCAGGTGGGGTTGTCCAGCTTCCCTATCTGGGAGCAGAGGGGTGTGTTTGAAATCCTCTGAGCATGACGAGACTCTGACTCTGGGAAGCCTGAATCTGGGTTGGACATGAACGAGCTCCAGGTTGCACAGGACGTTATTGTGAAGAGCCTGGCAACACGGAAAGGGCAGTAGGGATTTAGGGTGCTCCGTTCTGAGACGCTGAAGCATCCATTTTCACAAAAGCCATAAACGAATCACACATGGAAGCAAAGCGATCCCCAAACGTGGGGCAGAACCGGAACCTGCGCCGTGCGGGCCGCATCCCCGTCCCCCTGTGCTGCACGTGCTCTGCCCACAACCTTCGCTTTTGCACAGCAGCTGGGGAGGATGTCGCCGTGGCCGGGCTCGCAGCGCGGCCCCGCTGCTATTCCTGTGCGCTGGTCGGCGAGGCCGAGGGGAAGCGACTGCGGACGCAGCCTGCCCTGCCGGCGCCTGCAGCGCGGAGGCCCCAGCTGAGAGCCTCCTGTCCCATCGCAGTGCCCTGCCAGGAGCAGGAGGGGATGGTTCAGCCTCAATCCTCACTGCAAAGGCTACTTAATGGGGCAAAACAATAGCCCAAAGGGATGCTTCTGTTAAGTGTTTTAAGAATAACTTTGGTGGAGAGACTAGACACTTCAAACAATTGGTTTCTGATGCTGGGTTTAGAAGGTCCAGAGCTCCCTCCAGCCTCGGCCACGCCGATGATGCGGCTTCCCGACTTCCCGGGAAGGCCAGAGTCACTTAGATGCGTGCCAGGCACGGCAGAAACGGCACTGTGGAGCAGACAGTGCTGTGGTGTGGCTCTGAGGAGCTCTGTATGCTCTTCACGTGAGCGCTCATTTCACTGAGGCCTTCTCAGAAGCTGTTGAATATTCAGCACCTGAAAGTTCTGCGTAGCTACCTGCTTCTCTCCTAAATATCTTTCCACTCCCCAAGATAAAAACTGAACTGCTTGGGAAATCTGTGTTAAAATAAGTTCCTGGAGAAAATCATACTTGAACAGTGAAACGCTGGGAAATCGTGATGTGTCAGCATTGAGCTTTTGTGTGCAGAACAAAGGCTCTGGTGCAGGGCTGCTAACTGGCTTTGGGTATGTGGTCTTGCACGGTTTCTTAAATAATGTGACAAACTATCGTTCCACGGCCTCTTGAGGCACAGAGCAAATGGACAGGGGATGAATATACTTCCTAGGCAAAAGCATTTCATTGCTTGCCCTTAGTAAGTGTTTTTTTCTGTGATTTTTTTCTCAGCGAGGTGCATTTGGAGGGTCTGCTCAGAGTCAGCGCTGCAGGAAACGTCAGCAGTGTGTGCTTGGGGAATGAGGTTTGAGTGGTGTAACTTAAAGATGGAAACGAGCTTGAAGGATGCATCCTTTTTAATATTCCTAGCTCTCATGTGCCTGGCTGCGCTATCTTTAAAGCTTCCTACATAGGTTTCTTTTTTTATAAAATTTATACTGCCATCCAGGCTGATTCCCAAGTCTGATTGTGGTGCTCTAAAAGAAGAAAGTGTCTGCATCAAATGACCGTGATGGAATTTTCTTTTCTCTGGGCTTCGAGCAGCACTCAGCGGAAACGGCTTGGATTTGACACTGGGAGTTGCTCCTCCTCCCTAGAGATGGAGTTAAATATGCAAGAGCCCTCTTAGCTTCTGCCTCAGACCTATCCGGAAAGCCAAGATGAGCGAGAGAGGTCACAGGTAGCTGGTACAGCTCTTAGACTGAAGGATCTGTCTCAGGTGCTCGCGTGCCACTGCTTTCAACTATGTTTTTATCTTCAATGAGGCAGCACAAAAGACAGAGGTTCGCTGATCTCCTTTAAAAAAAAAAAAAAAAACAACAAAAAAAACCACCTTAAGATCTCTGGTTGGGAGTTGATTTCTCATNAGGTGCTCGCGTGCCACTGCTTTCAACTATGTTTTTATCTTCAATGAGGCAGCACAAAAGACAGAGATTCGCTGATCTCCTTAAAAAAAAAACACCTTAAGATCTCTGGTTGGGAGTTAATTTCTCATTCTCTCCTTTTCACCTCGTGAAACAATATTACTGACTCAGTGCATGGTCTGAAATTGGTGCTGCTTAGTGCCTTCATCTTATTGCGTGTCTGTCTTGAGTTTCAGCATGTCTTGGTCATCCCTGGCTTCTAGATCAGGACTTGAATTTGGGCCATCAGCAGAAAAGCAGATAGGAGAACAATATATTTTGCTGGAAAAAAAAAAAAGATCTTTGCAAAATAATATGAGGGAAAACAGATACGGAAACCTTCCACACCCATGTCCTGCTTTGTCAATGCAGTGGCACACACGGTACTCGATAGCATATGTTTGGGTGGACAGTGAATCTTGGCAGAATAAAGTTGGTTTCCAAGCTGTGGCAACATAGTCAAGACCTCAGGTTACCTCTGCCCACTGCCTTGGGTTGTGGAGTTATTTCAGTGCTTTTAGATTAGGTGGGTGTGAACAATCTCTGAGATTTTTGTGGCCTTTAAAACAAAAACAGCATCATTAGCCTCTGCTTTGTGCCAGCTGTTTTTGAAAAATAAGAGAAGATGCACTGTGAAGCAGGAGCTGATTCATGTTTTTACCTTGTTTTCATTTTGCACCTCTGCTGTCTGTGGTGGAAGAACCATTTCATTCCTTCCTACTGGAGAATGACCTATTAATATAGTTCCCCTGGAGCTGTCAAGGTGGTTTTGTAGTGCCAGTCCCAACAAATTTAACCTTCAGATGTGGTTAGATCCTTCATGGGATCTAACTCTACAATTCTTGGACAAATAGGCAAATTAGTTTGCTAGGATGTTATTAAATCTCCATGCCTGGAGTGTAAAGACGAGTCTTTGGTTTGAGAGATTGGGTCACTGGTTTGAGAGGCGCTTTTTGCTAATTGGGGATCCCGAAGAGGATGCCGGGGGCTGCGCTCACCCCTTGCCTGCAACAGTTGCCGTAGTATTAAAGTATTTAGGAAGGGCATGAGGGGTCAGGAGGAAACGCACTTCTGAAATGCTTCCCTCTGTCGCCCACTCTGACCTGGAGACTTGGAGAGTGGGATGTTTCCTGCAAGTTGCTGGTACCAAAGTGTTTGCAGAGCTGGTGCAGGTGGTGAAGGGGGTGCATGGGGAGGGAGTGCTCAGTCTCTAAGTTCCTTCCATAAACTGAGGCCACATGAACCTCTATCCTCTGAACCTCTGTCTTAGCAGTTCTGTATGGAAAATGTGCTTGTTCAAACATGTTTTTCAGTGATGGGTAGCTTTCTCAGACATTTCTAATTGGAAATTTGCAGCCTGTGATCTCAAATCTATTAATAAACTACAAATAATAACGCCAGCTTCAAGGCCTGTTTTATATCATCTCTGATGAAATTGGTGCTTATACAAACAGGGAGAAGTCTTAAGATTTCTTGTTGAAGGTGATCTGCTATTTGAACAGCAAGAGGTAGAAGGGCTTTCAGCTAGAGTTGGTTGTGGCAAATGGCATTGGAAATTTATCCTCTTTCTTCACAGCTTGATGGAGGCTGCTGTTTGATTTCTTGTTAATATCTTTGTTCTTTTTGCTTTTTAGAAATAAACCAGAGGCAGTAGAAGTAACATTTGCAGGTAAGTTGCACAACTCTTTTGGCTCCATTTCCTTGGGGAGTAGAAAAAAAAATCCATGTTTGTGTCTGATGTTTCCAAATTGCTCCAGCCCCACTGAGGGAGGAGAGCAGCACAGGGCAGACAATGCTCCTCGCAGTGTTCCCAGGCTGTGGGGAAGGGATGTTGTGCTGCAGGAGCAAATCAGCCCGTAGACAGCCCTGCTTTTTACTCTCAGGTCTTTGCCCGCAGCAAGAAGCTCGGTGATCACAGCACTTTGGTGTGTGTACTACACGCCTCCAACTTTTACTTCACCTTTCTCAAGTTCCGCACTTGATGCTGTTTGGTGTTAGGTCTTGAGTACTTTTTTGTTAGGGTTGTTAGAAAACTGGCTCAGGATGACAGATGAGATGAGTTCATAGCCTGGAGTTTGTCCTCTGGAATGAGGAGTGCCAGGGAAGTGCAAATTCTCACTAAGACTGTGTGATTTCTGTTTTTTTCTTCAGTTCTCAGGAATCTGTGCAAGCTGCAGAGCTCCATAGGGAAGTAGAGGAGCTTGCTGGGTAGCTGGAGAGTTAATTTCCCCTCAAAACCCATTCTGCAGTGAAGTTAGAGCTGTTTCAGCCCTTTGAGCGATAACAGGTCTCCCTGTGTGATGCTGCCACTTCCCTTAATTATGAGTCTTTTGATGTATCTATGAGGGCTGGAACAGGGGAACTGTGTCACTCTGCAGTTCCTTGAGTTACACAAAGGGAAAACCTTCCTCAGTAGTAGGAACTTATACCTCTTGAGTTCCTCGCTTCTCTCTTGCTTGCTTCCTAGACTTTGATGGAGTCCTTTATCATATTTCAAACCCCAATGGAGATAAGACAAAAGTGATGGTCAGTATTTCTCTGAAATTCTACAAAGAGCTCCAGGAACACGGTGCTGATGAGGTGAGTGAGCATCTTTGGGAATCCTGGGCTTTGCACTCACAAATGCTTTCAGAACACAGATCGTATTTTTGCGATACTACAGGGTCCCTTGTTTAGAAAAGCTTCTGTACTCTACCTCGTGTTGCTCAAAGGAGCAGTCCTCTGCCAGCCATGAGTCCTGCTTTGTTTGAAATCAAGTACAAAGCCTGTTCCCGTTTTCTTGTACAAATAAGAAGTCACCTCATACTCTACAGTCTAAAGAGCAAAAAGCACCACTAATTTTGCAAGTCCCTCCCAAATGACTGTGAGGCCTGACTGAGTAGAAATAGTTTGACTAGTGAAGAAAGGCACTGAGATGAATCTGGAGTCTTGCAACATTGCTCCTCTGACTCCAACCACACTGAGAGGGAGCGATGGCCTCCCACTGGGTTTACAGGCCGTGATCTGCAAGCTGCGTGGTTCCCTTTCTGCTGCTCATGTGTGAAGTGCAGGTTCAGTTCCTGTTGAATGGGCTCAGGCTATGGAGGGCCATTTATGGTAGAAAGAAGGAGCCTCTCAGAGCTGTGGTTGGGTCACGAGGCAGGAAGTATGACTCAGTTCCTGAGTCAGTTTTCAAATCTCATGTTAGCAAATGGGGCTCACCCAAAGCTCTTCAGGAGGCTTTACCTCGGTTGTCTGTCCTTGGAGGGGAAAAAGGAAACTGTTTCATGAGCTTGAGTGAGCTAGAAGCAGTAGTGGGTCTTGCTCCCAAATTGAATTCCTGTGAGTTACTACCTTCCAAAGTCAGAATAACTATGGCTAAATGTTAGCCCATTTCCTGGTTCCTGTGTGTAGATCTTTTCAGGAGCAGGCAGGCTTAGCATGTGGGAAACAGGGCAGTGAGACCTGCTCAGCTTCAAATCCTGCCGTTGGGAAACAGGAGAATTGAGTAGCCCAGATTGTGCAGCCATCCCCAGGCAGCAGAGTGGGCTGGTGTGGCACGAGATACCAACAGGAAGGCAGTGGTGGCAGCACCTGGGAGCTCACTGCACTGAGGGCCACCATGGTGAGGGNGTTGGGAAACAGGAGAATCGAGTAGCCCAGATTGTGCAGCCATCCCCAGGCAGCAGAGTGGGCTGGCGTGGCACGAGATACCGACAGGAAGGCGGTGGTGACAGTGCCTGGGACCTCGCTGTGCTGTAGCAGGATGCAGGGCACTGCACTGAGGGCCACCGTGGTGAGGGCTGCACAAGAGCAGTTCCCTTTGACCCTGGCTGCTCTGTCAGACCCCTTGCTCCATGGAGAGTGTTGCTGTGCTGAAAGCGAGGACGGCTCTCAGCCACCTCCCTGGCTCCTGAGGCTCTCGGAGGAGACTGGGATCTCTGCAGGACTGTCTTGGGAGTGTTGACTAAACCATAATTGAGTTCTAAAATAGGTGTTTAAGAAACTGGTTCTTTCTGTGGCCCACTGGAGAAGGTGACACTTAGTCTCTCTGAAAGGTCACTGTGAGAAGCACGGTGAGGGGTCCCTGGTTGGGCAGATCCATCTCCCTGGGCTGTTTCCCCTCTGCTGAGGGCAAGTTTTGTCAGGCAGAGAGCTTTGTCAGGCAGAGAGCTGTATGTCCTCTCCGATTGGTAGTGGGTGTCCCTCCAGGAGGGCCAGTTCTGCCACAGGACCATTCTGTTCTCTGTGAAATACCTCCTGTTCCCGGCCGCCTCGTTGACGCGGAGCTGTGGCTCAGCCAAAAACTGCCATTGATGTAAAATTCAGCAGTGATTATGTTTGAAAAAGGGTTTTCGCTGTGCCGTGGGCGGCTTTGCTCCTGGGAGATGCCCAGGCTGCCTGGCGGTTTCCTCTCCCTCCCCATCTGCTCTATGGAGCAGGCTGAGGCAGGGCGGGCGGCCGCTGCGCCTGGCCACGGCTCTGGACTTGCTTCCCTGTGAGGAGCAGGGCAAACCTGGCAGTGCCTTCTGCATCCCTGGGGTGGGAGCACCGTTGAGACGGGAAGGAGGGTTGCTGGTCTTAGGTCCGTAGTTTCAGGCTCTGCTGACGTTCTCCTTTAAAGACGAGAAACAATTTCCGCCCCCCTGCCCATGCACAAGACTAGTAAGAACTTTAAAAAGCTCCAGTTTTGACTCTTGCAGCACATCCCCTATTAGTGGAGTTCAGGAAGCTCTGGCTAGACTAGGAGCATCCAATAGTCCTAGAAGCTCATGACAGTTAATATTTGTAGTAATTTGAGGCTTCTAAATGGAGATCAAACACGGCCTAGACTACAAGGGAAGAAATGACTCTGGTAGCTTGTGCTCTCAATATTTAATTTCTTTCTCCTAGGTATTGAAGAAAGTCTATGGAAGCTACTTGGTAAATCCTGAATCAGGTAACTCTGCTGTAACACCTACAGTGTGTGAATGCAACTCCAAAATGACTTAAGTCCCCTCAGAAATGCTCAGCTGAAGGTTGCACTTCAAGAGCTCGATAAGTGCATGGTGAACTGCATTTAAAAGGTGGTTTGGGTGCAGCAGGGCTGAAGTAGCTTTCAGCACAAGATTTAATTCTTCATTCCGCCCTCCTCTGTTCCTCATGGTTGGGTTTTTGTTCTTCTCAATGATGCTTCCTGAGATGTAGGAAAACCATGGTTACCTGTGACAGCCTCTCTTCCTACTCGCTGCAAAACTTGGGAGCAGCTCAGCCCGCACGTGTGTTCCAGCTACGCAGGGAGCCCCAGGAACGTTGCCATGGCCACGATCAGTGCTTCAGATGTGGCTTCTGGTGGCAATATGAGTGGGAAGCAGGCACCCCCGAGGCTTTTGGAAGGAGTTAGGGCAAAGGGGTGACAGACTGTGGCACTGATGCTTGAGCTGTAGGTGCTTCTTTCCAGCAAATGCCTTTCTGACTGGATAAAGGTCCTGTATAGATTATTAAATTTAGCCACTATCCCTCCCCAGGTTACAATGTCTCTTTGCTGTACGACCTGGAAAACCTTCCCGCAGACAAGGACGCTATTGTACACCAAGCCGGCATGTTGAAGCGCAACTGCTTTGCTTCAGTCTTTGAGAAGTATTTCAAATTCCAGGAAGAGGGCAAGGAAGGAGAGAAAAGAGCCGTCATCCACTACAGGGACGATGAGACGATGTAAGTGTTCAACCCGAGCAGCACCGGGGCAGACAGCTCCTGGCTGGCTCTCCGCTCCGAACTGCAGGCTGTGATGGAAAGCCAGGACGCCCCATTGCTCCATGCTTTGGCTGGCTGTGGTAGGGGCCTGTCCTAGGCTGCCAGAAGCATCCAGAGAGGGTGGTGCTTGTCCCTCAGGGTGCAGCGATGTTAAACAAGTCAGAGTGGCAGCACCTGTGGCTGCTTGTAGGGAGGGAACTGGCTACTCCCAACAGAAATGTTTTGCTCCCTGTCTAATACTGTCTGGAGGGAGGGGAGGTTTCTGGCAGCCATGCCTGCACATGATTTCATCTACCTGACCTTGTTATTCCATTGCTTGCTCATCTGGTTGCAGTTCTTAGTCCGTGTTCACATCAGGGTTCTCCTCTCTCCCCCAACTGCAGGTATGTTGAGGCAAAAAAGGACCGCGTCACAGTTGTGTTCAGCACGGTATTTAAGGATGACGATGACGTCGTGATTGGAAAGGTGTTTATGCAGGTATGGAAGGTGAAGTTGAGGGGTGTGATCCACAGTTCATATGCCTGCTTGCTTGAAGTAGTCTTGCTGAATGAGAAGATGTTAGGCTGAAGGGAGTTGCAGGTGGTTTAATGCATATAAATGCATTTTTGCACTTATTTTTGCCCCTTTTCAGGGCTCCAGTCTGCCCTGGGTTGGAAGAACCATGTTAATAGGCTTAGGCAGTATCTCTTCTAATCCAGGCTCTTGCACTGGCCTCTTAATTATTAATGGCCTGACTAGTATGAGGCAATCATACGTTGCTTGTAGTAGGTGAATAAAGCATATGCAAAGGTACTTCAGTATCCACCTTGAGGTCAGCTAGCAGTGGTGAAGGAATCGCAGGGCAGCAGAGGAACTGAGTGAGGTGGTGGGTGAAGGAAGCAGAGGGGCAACGTTAAACTGTGCTGGGGCGGTGCTGAAGGTGTTTTCCATCTCTGAGGTTATTGCCACTAATGTTCGAATGTGAAGAGACTCAGATTGGAAGCAGCTCAGTGTGACTGGTCCCATGCTGTGATGGGCTCTTAAGTTTAAGCTTTTCAAAACTATGAATTAGTTTTTGCTTAGTCTGAGTATTGTAATCTACTGCAATAATGCCAAGTAGGTCTGAACTCAGCTGCCCTTTGCAACTGCTTACTTGGCTGGGAAGCATTCAGAGGCCAGTAGTAAACAGTTTGCGTGTCTGTTGAAGGCTGTTTGGCCTATGGAGATTAAGAATTTCCCTTCCAGCCCAGCTCACTGCCTACCGGAGAGCCTGGGGCACCTCCTGGGCTGCAGGAGGAGCTTTGGCTGGTTTGCTGCAGGGTGCCAGGCCGTGCTGCTGGCCAGGGCAGCTGACAAACAGCACGTCACTGGTGCAGTTGTTCCCCGGTTCTAGTTTACCTGCGTTAGGGGCCATCAGAATAGGGTCTGTTGCGATGGCTGTGGTGGCTGCCTTAGCTTACAGCTTTGCTCTCTCTGTGCTTAACTATGGGCTGCTATGGGTCATCTGCTCTGGCTCTGTGCTTTCCCCCACAAGCACATCCCACTGCCTGAATTTCAGCTCCATAAAACAGGGGAGGAGGGCTGAGGTGAACAAAAACGAGTTTGTGAAGCTCCCTAGAAGGCAGCAGGGCTTCAAGGGAGCAGCTGTTTCAGAGTCTACGCGACCCGAGTTTCTTTGGTTTTGAAGCATCAAACCCTATTCCTGCCCAGCCACAAGAATTTCCACTCTGAGTCATGCCAGCTCCTTCCCTCCAGCTATTGCTGTTATGTAACACGGCGCAGCCTGACACGGCGGCTCTTCAGCTGGGCTCTCATGGAGAAAATCTGACCATTAACTAGCTGGTGAAGCCCTCTGAACCATTTTACCCTCTGGCATAAGCAGGCAGAAGGCAAAGTTAAGTGTTTCCTTATGGAAATGCCAGTGAACTACTTGGCTCTCCCACAGAGGCATGGATGCCCCTGCCCTTCCTGAGATGAGCCGTGCTAACAAGGGAGGAGAGGCCAGGAATAGCTGGGGATGCATGTGCTGGGCTGGGAGCAGCTGAGCAGGTGGGGGTTGTTCTGCCGTTGGGAAGGGCAGTGGTTCTTTGGACTCTTCCATGCCCCTTAGGGACAGTTTTTCAACTTCTGAAGTGCAGAGCTGGCCTCTGGGAGACTCCAGGCTGGGATTGAATCTCCCTGCTTGTAGGGATCATTGCAAAACTTGCTGAAGAGCTAGGAGGGGCTGGCCCCACACACCAGCTGCAAATGCCATAGATGCCCCTTAACCCTGCAGGCCTCTCTTGAGCACGTCTGGGCTGATCAGCACTGCCCATCTCATTGGTGCCATCGCTGGCATCGCCTTTGCAGCGGGAGCTGTGCTGTCTCTTTGCTCGCTCAGTCTGAGGTGTCCCCCAAAATATTCCCTCATCCCATGGCAGGGAGGGTGATGCAGAAAAGTGGCCCAGCCAAGGCACTGCCCAGGGCAGCTTTTCATCCCACTCTGGTTTTGCTGGCAGGCAGGATTGTTTTCCTGGGAATGCAGAAGTTTGGTCTGACAAAGGTGGCCTATGCAGGGGGAGCTGGGAAGCCCCCTGCTCAGCCGCTCCATGGGAGAAGGGCCCCTCACCATGCAGCACTGCCGGCTGTGTCGCATGGGACTCACCCGAGCTCTGTCTCACACAGGAGTTCAAGGAGGGCCGCCGGGCCAGCCACACAGCCCCCCAGGTGCTCTTCAGCCACAGGGAGCCGCCCTTGGAGCTGAAGGACACGGACGCGGCCGTGGGCGACAACATCGGCTACATCACCTTCGGTAAGCGACATCTTGGTTCTTGTCTAGGAGCAGTTTTTCTGTTACTTCATCTGACTTTCCAGCTGAGATTACTGGTGAGCCAAAAGGTCTTGCAGCTCTTAGCACAGCACCCGCCTATGGGTGCACGAACTGCTACCGGGGCCTCCATCCCTGGCAGCAGAGTGGCCCAGCCTGGCTCCAGCGCAGGCTGCTGAGCTGCCGGGCTTGGATGCGCTATCCCATAGCAGGGCAAATGCCTCCCTGATGGGCAACGTTCACGTGGAGCTGAATCCCGTGCAAATGGAGCGCCCATCCACAGGGCAAGGTCACTCACACTAGTTGGCCACTCCTGAGCTCCTGCATTTACTGACAAGAGGGGGAAATCTCTTACGAGGAGGAAAAATACCCTTTACTCTCTTGTTTGGAAGCCAGCAGGAGGCTCCAGTCTCTGCAGTGCCTTGTTGGTGTCTGAGAAGCACAGAGCAGCCCGTGCATCCCCATTTAGCTCCCAGCGCTCTCCCCCATTCACTTATTCCCAGCCCTGGCTTGGAGTCCCGGGATGCTCTGCAGCCCCGGCACATGGCCTGGCCTGCACAACTGCTCCAGGCTGCGCCAGGCTCATGGCAGCGAGTGGGGAAGGGCTGCTAAGCCCCGAGTGTAAAATCCCAAGTGCTTTTTCATCCTGGCATGCAGCACGGAAAAGGGCTCTTTGCAAATCAAGCTTTTGAGCAGCGTGCCTAAACCTGGGCTGTGTCCAGTGCTGGGGGCGACCTCGGAACCCCTCTGTAGTCTTTGGAGGCACTAATGTTTGTGTGACGCCTCTTCTTGCAGTGCTGTTCCCCCGTCACACCAATGCTGCTGCCAGAGACAACACCATAAACCTGATCCACACGTTCCGGGACTACCTGCACTATCACATCAAGTGCTCAAAGGTACCGAGGGGACAGGGAGGAAAGAGGGGAGCTTTGGCCTGTCTAATCTGGGTGCTGCTAAGGAGGAGAATGGAGCAGGGGACCCCTTTGAGAACTGTCTGTGACCCAGCTGGACTGGGACTCCCAGTTGTGCAGGGATGGTAAACGATGCATCATTCCTTTTTCTCCTCCTAATGTTTGGCACTTTCAGGGTCTGTTTGCTTCCCATCCTAGCAGCACGATAGACTTTTCACTTGAAGTCTCTATGGGTTTTTCTCTCTTTCAGAGAATGGAAATAAGGAAAATTGCTCAGAGAAGAGCTAGCCTTGACCAGGGCTCAGGCAGTAATTTGAAGTGCTGACTCCTAGCAGTAGTGAACTTGCCTTCTTCCTGCAGGTTGAGGGAAGCTGATCCCTCACTGTGGCCAGGCTGAGCTACCTGCTTTTCCAGGAAGGAGCAGAACGATAGCTCTCCCCCAGGCACTGGATGAGGCTTGGCTTTCCTAGTGTTCCAGCTCCTGGAGAGTTGGGCTGTGAGCATTTCCTTGCCAGCACGAGTAGCATCCCTAGCTGGGAGAGTCCAGAAACACCAGCCAGTCTCTGTACTCGTGCTCCAAGACAAGCCCCAAGCATCTCAGAGCTGTAATCCTGGCCAGCTGCAGGAGACTCCTGAAATCTGGGCCATGAGGACAGGGCCCTGAGGTGTCCCCGTTTTGTTCCAATGAAACACAGGCCTATATTCACACGCGTATGAGGGCAAAAACATCGGATTTCCTCAAGGTGCTGAACCGTGCCCGTCCAGACGCAGAGAAGAAAGAAATGAAAACAATCACGTGAGTAGCAAAGCGTGACCTGGCAGGACCCCTGCCCTCTTCTCAGCTCAGTGTGCCCTGGTCGGGGGAGGATCAGGGTGCTGTGGGGGTGGCCGGATTGGGGCATAGTGTACTGGGACCCCATGTGATGAGGAAAGGCGGTGCTCCCTGTGTGTAGGTGCTCGCCTGTGGTGCCTCTGCAAGTGAAAGACTTGGTATGGCTGCAAGGGCCGCACTCTTCCCCGCCGCACTCGCTTACTGCCTCACTTGTTCTTTGCAGGAGCGGCGTCCGTGTCAAGCCCTGTGCTGGCAAGGCCGTTGCGAGAGCCGCCTCGCGCAGGGCGCAGGGAGCAGAGCCCAAGGCAGACAGGCAGCGCAGTTGAGGCCCTGAGATGAGACAGCCGATAGGTACCGCGGAAGGGTGACCGTCTGCCCGCCCCGCCAGGGCCAGGCGGGAGGTTGGCGTTGCAAGGAGGAAAGCATAGGCAGCTCTGGCGCCCCGTTACCCTCATGCCGGTGTGCGATGTGATCGATGTTGAGCCAGCCTTGCCAAGGCAGCCCTGCAGAGGGCTGGTTTTGTGCTCTCGGCTGGGTAGCTGAGCCCAGGCAGCATCTCCTTCCATGGCGCCAGGGAGAGCACTGTGTGCGGGCGGCAGGGGTCTGTCACCTGTCACCGTGGGATCAGTGCCACGCGGAGAAGAAAGAAATGAAAACCATCTAAAGTGCCCTGCTGCCCCTTCTGGGGCCACACGGCTTGGCAGGGAGTGCGCAGGTCCCCACAGAGCGAGGCAGGGCTCCGTGCCAGCCACTGCCTCCCATGTCCCAGCGAGGTCGGTGGGGCTCTTGCCTCGTCGTCCCGCACGTAGAGCAGCTGGCCAGTCCCCCGAGGTGGTGTCGGTTCCCCTTCAGCCCCGAGTTCCTGCTTTGCCTCCTTGCTTCTCCATGCTCAGCCACAAGGAGATGCCTCCTGGCTTTGCTGCCCATCCTTAGGCCGGAGCCTGGGTGCAAAGCAAGGGAATTTTGTGCCTGGCTGAGCTCTGTGCGGGATCAGGCAGCCCTTCAGTACAGTCTCCATGTGCCTGCTCATGGGGCCCAAGGAAGCTGCTGCCAGGCTGCGGCACAGCGCTCTGTGGGCACAAGCAGCCCTGCTGTCACCCACGGGGTGGACAGGGGATATGCAGAAGTAGGAGACATGTAGCTGGGAGTGAGCACTAGTCCCGCACGCTGTCCTGGGGCTTCCTGTCCTGGCAGGCGCTGTCCTTCTGCCCTCTGAGCTCCAGGGCTGCTGGTGCAGCTCCTGCCTGGGGGGATATTACTGGTTCCCTGTGCCCGTGGGCTGGGTCTGCAGCTCCTCAGAGCCCCTCGCTGCCCTCGGCCAGCAGCTCCTTGATGCTTCAGGCAGGCGCCTTCCCCGGTGCCCTGCAGCTCCCTTGTGTGAATGGAGCAGCCCAGAGCAACGGGGCCAGGGAGGGTGGTGGCACAAACACATTTTCATTACGTACCTTGGTCTCTTTGCTTGCTGCTTCAGGGGAAGGAGGTCGCCCCTCCGCAGGCTCCCCCCGTTCCCTATGGCCCCGAGTGCTCTGCGCCTGGACCCGGTAGCACCCTCAGGGCTCCGGGACCCGGGCACCATTCTGCAAACAGCCCCGTGGGCACCTGGGCACGGATAGCTGCAGCAGGGAGCAGCCCTGGGGCTCCACACTCACCTCTCTCTTTGCATCCTTGCAGGGGGAAGACGTTCACAACCCGTTAACGGCGGGGTCACTGAGGCTGCCTTGGAGGACGAAGGTTGGGGCACTTGCTACCCGATAATCGTAGCTTTTAATGTTGCACCTCTGTGGGCTCATAAGGAATTCAAGCAATCGGGGGTCTGTTTGTACGACAGTTTGGGGAGTAATCTGCAGAAACGAGCTGTGCTTGCGAGGACTCGATCGTTCAAGAAACAAAAACCTTAATCCCAGTTTGATTGACTTAATTTCTTTCCTTTTTTTAATTTTTTTTTTCTTTTCAAGCTGTTTCGCTTTGCAATATGTTACCGGAAATGAGTTGCAGTATTTCTTATGAAAATAATGCAATATTAACTTGTTTTCTTCTGAGTATTTTGAGTTCAAAACTCCTGTATCTGAAGAAATACTGTTGGGGTTCATTAATAAAGGAGATCTTTCTATCTTAAGGGGCTGCGTGGAGCTTGTTCCGTTCATGGGGTCTCGTTAAGGAAGGAACAGTTGGAGTTGCAGTCACTGGTGGGAGCTGCAGTTAATTGTGGCATTCAGGTGAATTACTGTATTGCAGAGGGAATTATTTTTTCCTGGTAATTCCAGTCTTTGGCACTGAACTGTGACGGTGGCAGCTGTGTGCTGGGGCTGTCGGTGAGCTCCCTCTCAGGGTTCCCTTCCCAGGAATGTGGTGGCTGGAGCTGTCCAGCCTTCCCCCTGGAGTTCAGGGCACTGAGGATGGGGATGTAGCTTTTGCTTCCCCCCAGGTCCCTGTTGCTGGCACAAGAGCCTCCCTGTGCAGCTGGCTGGGAGCTGAGCAGAGCAGAGGCAGGGCTGAGCTCTGCCTTTATTCAGCCCCGGAGCGGGGAAGGAGGCAGTGGTGATGCAGGTGGGCACATGGAGAACTGTCCCTGCCACCAAGCTGGCCCTGGGCATCGCCTTCCCTTCGGGGGGCAGGAAGAGCGGGCAGAGAGGGGCTGACACCCTGTTTCCTCGGGGCTACCCCCCAGAACAACCTTGAGGAGCTCTGAAGAAGAGGAAGGAGCCTCCAGCTTCAGCCTCGCTCCT
>VWPW01006906.1:0-111913 GCA_013389825.1 Crypturellus undulatus | reverse complement strand
TGGGGCTGCTCTGATATTTAATTACTCCAGTGCAGGCAAGGGTGGAGAATGAGGCCCTTAATATTTAATCCAGCTTCAGCTCCCAGAGGGATCCCCGAGGCTCGAGGGCCAAATGCAAGCCCATTACGGGCAGGTGTAATTCTATTGACATATGCAGGCTCGCACCTGGTTATACGGTGGCTATATTTGGCTCCCTAAATCTAAATGGCAATCACTGCTTTCCTGACATATGCAGGAGGAGAGGGGGGTGTTTTCCTGACTTGGCATGAGACAGGACGAACGGCAGCAACGAGAGGAAGACGAGGTGCCCTGCGGGGCCTGGGCTGGGCAGAGCGAGCGGGAGAGCCGGGATAGGGGCTCGCAAGGACCTTGCACGCAGGGCTGCGTCTTGCTGTCTCACCTAGAACAGCAATACGCTCCTTTTATAGTCCTTATCCAGCAATGTGCAGCCAAGGATGCCAAAGTGCTCTCTGCAAGTGAGTAAGCATTTTATTAGGTGGAAAGGCAAGGCTAATGCTGGTGCTCCGAGGCAGGAGCAGGGGAGAAACCCTTTGCTTTGGAGGGTCTCGGAGAGTGTTTGATGGACCCATCTCAGCTCGAGCTGTTCCTCCGGCGGTGCCTTTCTCCCTGGCTGCAGATCCCACCACCCCGTGAGGACCTCTGGAGAGATGTTTCCATAGCCCAAAAGGAGTTTCCTGGGAAATTAGGGATGTGGAAGGGGGATATGCGGTTCCTATCACCACCCCTGTAACGTCCTGCATCCTTCTGCATAAGCTGGACATGATGAAAACCCCCAACTGCATCGAACGGGCAAGCTCGCATTTCCCAGTTCCTCGTGCTTGATTCAAGGACAAACCCCCCCGGTTTCGACAAGGCAGTGAGCACGATATTTAGTGTTTGGAATGAATGCTGGCAAACCCACATAACGCCTGGGAAGCCGAGCATCACGCAGCCCCGGTACACGGAGTCCAGGGGGGTGGTTACCCTCCCGCTCCGTCTCGCGCAGCCCCTGCTCCTGCCTACGGGCCAGACCAGCAGGTCCCCAACCCACCGGCACCCACAGACCCCCCGGATGACAAGAGGGAAGAGCCTGATGGCTCAGTCCTAAAGGACACTATTTTCCCCTGCTTTTGAGGGCTCTTTGGGAGCCGGTACGGAGCACATGCACCGGAGGGGAGAGTTCCCTCTCCCTCTGCATCTCCCACACAAAACCTGGGCTGCACTTCCCGCAGCTCCCAAGGTTTTCCAGGGCTCCCGGGGCGTTTTGTCCTCCTCGATTAGCTCAGCAAAGGAGCAGTGGCTGCTCTCCCCGGGGAGGCGACGCTGCCTCTTGCCTGCCAGGAGGCCAGCTGGAAGGAGGGTGGGATTTTGAGCGCACGAGCACTTCGCCCGAGCAAGGCAACGGGATGCAGAGAGAGGTGGTTGTGCAGGGAAACATGAGGCTGCCACTTGGCGAGGGAGATGCAGCTTCTCTAAATGCTCCTGCGTGCCAAACTGCAAGCCTTACCCGCAGCAGGTCATTGCCTCTTTAAGGAAAACAAGCATGACAAGTCAAAAAAAAAAAAAGCATCACTGTCACCGCTGAAAAAACTTTGATCATTTAAATATTATTGATGCGCATTAACTCCCGGGGAGAGCGCCTGGGTGATGGGAAGTGCTTCACCTTGACACGGGGAAAATATGTTGCTTTCTGTGCCTTGTCTTTTGTTTCATATATCAAATCAGAGCTTAGCCAAGTGAATCAGCTCAGGAAGCATTTAAGATTTATTTGATCTGGGGAAGATAGACTTTCCTTATCTTTACCAGCTCTGGGGGAGTGAGTATGGGTAAAAACAGGAGGAGCTTTTAGAGGAGAGATCTATAATTAACAACCCCTCAGAAGGGGAACTTGCCTTTTACCTTACTATTAAAATGGAAGGGTTGGAGAATACATCTTTTTGGCTCTGGGGATCTCCTGTGCATCCTTGGCAGAGCCCTGCGAGTTCCTCTAATCCCTGCCTCGGAGCATGGATGTGCTTGAAAACGCATCCCGCCACCTCCATCCTCCTCTGGGCTCAGGAGAGGAGAGCATTCCCACGGCTAATTCCGGCATCACGTGGACTCGCATGGATGGGGAACCTTCCCCCTTGCAGGGCCGTTTTCTGGGCAGCCCCAAGCCTTGGGCTGGAGGCAGACGCTTTCCCCGCTGCTTTCCAACTCGAGGGAGGACCGTGTCGCTTCTAATGGAGTTGACAGCAGCAGGGAGGGTTTTTAGGTTAGTGGTTGAGGAACACACTTGTAATGAGTGAAGTAATTGAATAAATGCTGACAATTTGATGTGGAAAATGCATAATCAGCTAGCTGCGGCGGGCTGGCTTGTTCTTTTTTCCTCTCTTTCTCGAACACTGGGGTAAAGGCATTTATTCTCTCCCAGGCAGGTGATGTGTTCAGCAGTGCAAAAGCAGCAGCTCTAGGCACATGCTTCCCTCCCAGGCACACATGTGCTCATCGCCAAATAATTGACCCAGTTATGCCAATACGCTATTTGCGTCCCTGGAATGTAATAAATACATATATAATCAATTCCAACCCTCAGTTTTCTCCCCAGTCATGTGCCAGGTGAATACTTGCTTCAACAGCTCCGCTGGCCCTAGCCCGAATTGCAGTAGCCCTGCCTGGAAGTAGGGAGAAAAGGTAATGGACACAAACAGGACCATCCCAAGTAGCGCTAGGATCTTGCTGGAATAACTGGGAATGTAACTGGCTTTGCAGATTCCCAGCACAGCTAAAAAAAATCTACGGACGTAGTCAGGCTGACGTATTCCTGAGTGCAGTGACTCTCCCTTCCCAACCACCATCTCAGCTGTCTGCAGATGGAAACTCAGTGAGTTTCTTTTCACCAAGCCCCCAGTTGGAGTCTGTCAATGGGAACAGCATCATCTGTGTCATATATGTTGGAAGCGCTGAAGGGAGCTGAGTGTCACTAATCTATTTGCATAGTGAAGATATGGGAGAAAAACACTGTCTTCTTGCTTTCTCTCCTGCCTACTCAAATATCTGTTAAACAAGGAGGAGAATAACACAGGCCCTCTCGGTACTTAGTGTATCCATGACCTGGAATAAAGCAGCCACTGCTCAGTCCTGCCTTGTGGGATGTGAGAATCAGAGGGAAAAGCTCCCTGTTTGCACAGGGCAAAAGGCAGCTCCTGGATGCAGAATACCCGTAGTCGTGGCTACCTTGACTTTATGTCTTCAGGACAAACCGGCGCTTGCATATCTAGGGCATTTAGGTTTGACCTGCCGACTGTTAAATAAATTATAGGCTACTAACCCGAACTATCAGCATGGAACAGCACACGTCCACGGGAGAGACGAGCTGAGGGCAGTTCAGCACCACGCAGAGCCAGGGGAGCATCTTCCTTTAGGATGTAATTGAAAGGATTATTTAGCACCAAAAAAGAGACATAGCAGCACCCAGCTGCTCATCGGTACCCGATGAGGGGACGAGGCTGGGGCTGTGCTCAAGACCAGGCTGAAGCGTTGACTTGGCTCCGTTTGGCAGCTCTGGATCAGCTTTTTAATGTGAACAGATAGTTTTCCTCTAGGTGATAGTTGTCTTGGCCGCGCACGTCAGATCCAGATCAGGCTTTAAGGGTTGGAATTTAGATGCTTTTTCTTATGCTTCTGGTATTAATTTCATATGCAGTGGAAAAGTAATATCCTGTCTGTCACCAGAGAGGAAGGGATGTGCATGCGTATTTGCGCACAGTCATCGCTAACTGTTTCGCTTTTCCACTCAAATTTCATATTTTTTGGAAAAATTTCTAACACTAAAAAGAAACTGGGCTGCAGAAATGGTGAATGCGAGATACCAATAAGGCAAAAGCAGGAGATGTTTTCTCTTGTTTTTGCAACTCATGGTCTTTGTGTGTAAGAGTGTATTGCATGGCAACTGCATTCACACTTCTCTTTAATAAAAGATCCTAGCAGATGGACACACTATTAGCGTGTATCCCCCAGATCTGCATATTTCATATTCATGCCAAGATGGCACTGAGCACACATGAGACGAACACGGCTGAGATTCACACAATTGCACCAGATTAATGCAGTTATCAAAGGGTATCGTCCTAACATCCCCGCTAAGAATGCAGTTTAATATTAGTTAGTTGAATTCCTACTGAAATCAAATTAAGGTCTTCCAAATATAGTTGGACAGGGCTCTTAGGTACAACAAGTTGATGAATGTGTTATAAATTCCCAAGAGACAGGCCTAAGAAATGGCATTTGCATCCGAACTGTGAGGAATCCGAAGCTGGAAGCGTGCAGACCTCAAGGTCTGGTCCAGCCTGCTGTGAAATTAGGTCTCACTTGAAATTCAGATCTTATCCCGGATCCCTGTCTGAGCTTCCCCAACCAAAGTGCAATCAAATCCAGGCAGGAGACCAGCCTGTCTGTAACATCTTATCCAACATTAGGCATTACAAAGTGGTATTCCAGAGCCCCAAATATATTTGGTGCTCTTGTTCTAGTCCATTAATCAGGCACAGTGCCGCACATACTAATAGATCAAACACGAGGAAATATTTATGAATGAGCATTGTTGTGACTGCAAAAATTAAACACAGCAGGTTTTAAATACACAGGATCTTTAAAAAGAAAACTTGATTATCTGCAATATATTTGGTGCCAAATTCAGAGTGAATTTTAAGAGCATTTTACGTAGCCTGTGCTTGAGTAATTTACGCCTCCTTCCAGCTCCCTTCAGTGTGTAAATTATACCTGCTTCCACCTATATTGGATCTGACCCGTTGCTCCAAGGATACTAATGAAATCCTGTAGCACCAGATAATGCTCTTTCTTCCCTTGTGCGGGGATGGAAGGAAGGCAGCGGCATTTGGGGTTTACAAGGCTCAAAACCGAGATGGTCTCTACAGTCTCCCTGTACCGTGGTCTGTGGCTGGGCTCTTGGTGGAAATGAAATGTTGCTCCCGTGTGTGAGCACGATAGTGAATCCATTGAAACCTTCCATGTGCTGATGTCGTGGGTGCTGGGGAATTTTGTCCCTTCCTTCAATGGGGACAGAATTTTTAGTGCCTTGAGTCACAGAGTATGGAGCAGACTGGATCTACTGACAACGTCAGGCTTGGAGGGGCTGGAAGTGCTCGTGGGGAACTGGAGGAGGATGTAAAAACTGCACAAACTCGGGAAGCAATGTGAGGAAAAGAGCCTGGTGTTTGGAAAGGACAAGCACGAAGCTGGATGTACGGGAACCAACAAAATGCATGTCAGGAAATGGGTGTGCAGATAAAAGAGCTACAGTTGGTTCCCTAGGGCTGAGTGAAGATAGGCTAGCGACCTTCCCAAAGTCCAAAGATGCTGCAAAAGTACTGAACTGCTGTCCCTGGCCACAGGAGAAGGACAGCAGTAATGGGCTTAAACTGCAGCAAGTGAAATTTAGGTTAGACATTGGGGGAAATGTTCCATCTTTAAGAATAGCCGAGGACCAGAATAGCTCGTCCAGGGAGGTTGTGGAATCTCCTTAAAAACCTCCAGTGCCGGACAGGCTGGACGAGCGCCTGTCAGGAGCGATTTAGGCAGAGCCCATCGTCACGCAGCGGGAGGACACGGGCTCGGTGAACTCGCGGATCCCTTCCCTCTCCCATCTCCGCGTGTTTCTCCCGGACACGATGTTCCGCAAGCGGGAGCTCCAGGCTCCCTCGATGTCTTTCATTTAACATTGGCAAGTTTTGTTTACCTGTCAGGTTGTTGGGTTTTGGTGTGAGTCTCCTTAATTTGCATCCTGAATTATAAATTCAAAGGGCAAGGAGATGGATATGGAAATCCATAATTCTAAAAGCCAAGTTCATCGAAGCGTCGCGTTTAGAGGAGCATATCCTTATTTTTAAACAGGTTTTAAAAGGCACGGTCAAAACTTCTGTGTTTTCTTGTGGCACAGGAACGCTCATATTCCCTGCTAGGCACATATGTTTAAGCGGACATAGAAAAAGATTGATGATGGCATATCTAAAAGAGACAGGATGGAATCCTGCTTCACCACCACAAAAGAAAACAATTGTTATCTAAAATGAAGTCAGGCAGTGGTCTGGCTTCCAATTAATGAACACATCAGTGTTAAGCAACAGCTTAAAAAGAAAAAAGCATCAAAGTTCCTGAGTTCTCCTAATGGTTCTTGCTGCCTTTCCCTCCCCGCATTATAGAGCCCGTGTGCTCACGGGAGGCAAAGTCTGTGATACAATAGCTCAGGCCGGGCAGGGTAGAAGGAGGCTGTGCTGTAAGTGCAGGGGAGGGATAAACGACAGCACAATGTAATTCCACAAATTAATTTGCTCCAGACCCAGGGGTTAGCGCTAATTTTGCGCTAAGTACCGGGAGAGCTTTAATGACCGCAAATAGCAAACACTTGTGTTGTTACCCACTCGCAAGCCCAAACTGCCAGGTTTACAGTGCCCTCTAGTATCGCGCTGCAGCATTAGCTTGTGGGTGCCACCGACTAAGTGCCACATCGGGAATTGCTGCTTTTCCTTAAGGATTTTCCCAGCCCATCCCTGGGATGCAGCAGCCGTGTGCAGGCACTGCCTCCCTGTACCCCCAGGCAGGAGAGAGCCCTGCATTTGTACCCTATGCACAAATCTTACTGTTTTATGATTAAAAAAAAAAGGCATGCGAAGTTTTGCTCAGAGGGCTGCGGTGACCAGGCTGCTCGGAACACTCCTATTCAATAGTTTGTGCCAATTTGTCAAAGGGATGTTAATAATAACTTGCCTTTAAAGGGGCTTGGTGCTTCCCAGCTGCTGCTGCACAGGCGCTAACCAGCAAAACGTGCAAGGAGAGAGGGAAGGACACGGTGGAAAACCCTGACTCATCCGAAACCCATTAAAAACCATTGCCCAGGACCACATCCTCACAAGCCAAGGTCACTTGACTCAAGGACTCCTTGGAGCTGCGACATTCCGCCTTGGATGGATTTCTCCATGAAGCAGACGCAGGAAAATCCCTGCAGGCGTTGGCTGTGGCCCCTGCTCTAAGAAGGGGCATATTTGGGGCACCGCTGGAGATTTCCAGCTGCTGAGAATGCCCAGGGAGGGACCATTCCCATAATGTCCATCCTGGAGGTGCAGGGAGAGCTTAACCTCGTGTTTGCCGCTG
Source organism: Crypturellus undulatus (assembly GCA_013389825.1). Classification (NCBI taxonomy): domain Eukaryota; kingdom Metazoa; phylum Chordata; class Aves; order Tinamiformes; family Tinamidae; genus Crypturellus; species Crypturellus undulatus. The sequence goes on along the minus strand of VWPW01006906.1, from coordinate 104,764 downwards.
GAACAGAGCTGGATTTGCAAGTTCTTTACCAGAAAAGCCTTTCTGCAGAAGCTGAACTTATGCTGAGTTGCAAGGAGCGACTCTTCTGCTAAGAAACGCAGTCATTCCCATGTGGGAATTAGTAACTGCAGATTATGCTCATGTTAGACACAGAGATATTTTTCTTACGGGGAGAACTACTTAACTAGTGACCGCAGGCAGGCACAATCAAGCTGCTGGTACACGCAGATTATTAAGCTGCATTAACCAAGTGAGTTTAGAAAACGCATAGTTAACATCCATTTTCAGTTTTTCCACGTCCTTTTATATGACTGCTGGTGAGGAATCATTACGGACAAAACTGGCATAAAGATGGAGTTGTTCTAGTGCCCATCATGACCGGCATATGCGCTTCACATGTCAATGATGTTCTTGCTTTTGAAATACGTAATGGTAGTAGAAAGCTGCCTGTCAGCTTAAGCATCCACTTCTAGCTACTTCTGTTACTGGCGAGAAGCTACTGGAGACAGTCGAGCTCCTCTTAGGACCGCGTAGCACGGAGCAAAGTCTGGCAGGGAGCAACTATTGGTGTTTTTTGAGGAGCTAATTAATTGTTTCTACTTTTAAGCCACGTGTGAGGGAATAAAACCCATTAAAAATGAATACAGTATATGGGCTAGAGATCAGTATGTCAAAAGGACAGGCAGATGTTAGAGCATTAATAAAGTAAAGTGATAGTTAAGGTAGGAGGTGTGAAAGGAAAAGAGGAATCGTGAGATGAAACCAGTAATAGCAGCTGGTGCATGTCTATGGGACAAACTGAATACTATCCCTAGGACTAACTTCCCGAAACCGGCCGTCTGAGACCGTTTGGTTTCTTTTGCACTGGAGAGCTGCGTGCTGCACACTGGTGTGAGCGTTTTCCTAAGAGTCACTGCTGAATGCAGGACCAAGAGCAAGGGATGTACAGGGACAACTTGCTTCCCAAGACACCATCCCTCCCCCAGACTCTCAGCACCACAACTTGGGAAGCAGCACGGTGGAAACAGCATTGAATCTGGCTGCATTTTTCCTCAGCAGCACATTTTCATGCTGTCATGTACTATGCATTCAATGTAAATGCTGAACTTTCCTTATTGCCAGTGCGATTTCTGCACATGGAGCCAAGAGCATCTGAGATGAGAGGTCCAGAGCCCTCCTGCTTTAAATTCCAGCTCCTGAACTAGCGTGCTGGAGCTGGAGAGCCATCTCATCGGATATGCAGGATGTAAGTGGTTTGACAACGATGTCTCTTTACAGCTCGAGTGTCAGCTCCGAGTAGATGGATTGGGGGGGTCTTGAAAGACACACAACACGTCTCTGCAGCATCTTTTGTAAAAACTTCAGTAAGTGTCTCAAATTCCTTGCAGAGCAATACAAGCAACTGCCTCAGCTTCTCAAGGGCACTATACCTTTGATAATGAATATATTTAAATAAAAGGGGGGAAAAAAACACTTTGCTGAATATAATAGAATGCAGCTTTCTACTTCTGTGTTTCATGGGACACGAAGGTTCATCATTTATTGAAAATAAGACGTAGACCATCAGTAACATCCCGTCTTCCTTTTCAGAAGAAAATGCCTTTGCAGGAAGATTGCGAGAAGCTGCTTTTCTCCAACAAACCCCGTGTGTTTGGAGTGCGGCGCAGAAGTCTCCAGCCCATTTCATCCTCTCCGCTGTAGTTTGTTCTGAGAAACTTCTTTGGCAAATCTATCTTCCTCTTTATATTAAAAATTCCACACTGAGCGTGGGCAAATTTCCATAAGACTTCGGGAGTTTGGATAGAAGTTTTATCTCTTATTCTGCGCTGGCCAATAGACAAATTTATCTGCTCAGAGCTCAACCCCAAGGAGAGAGTTCTGAGGGAAGCGGAGTCCAACCAAGGGATATCGAGGGGCAGCGAATTCCCGGACTCCTCCTTGGGGGTTTCTGCCTCCTTTTGCACTGGTAGGACCGTGGTTGGTTTCGCTGTCACCGGACACCTTCATTGCAAGGGAAGGAGCGAGCGGAGCCGCCAGCGCTCGGCGCTGCTACCCCGCAGCGGGGACCCGCGAGCCGGTGCGCGGGAGGCACCTCGTGCTAAACCCCATCACGAGCCCCACTGAGAGGGCTACGGCTCAGAGCCAGGCATGGGAATGGCATTTTCAAGCAATAATTAAAAAAAAAAAAAACAGGAAAATGCTCATCTCTTTCTGAGCCATTCCCCTCGCCCACAGTAGCTCCAGGCTAAGCTGTTTAAGGGATACATTCCCAGGGGACAGGGCTGAGCCCGTCGGATCAACGGGCTGCCCCCGCAGCCCCAGTAATGTGATATTTGCCGCTCGCCCGAGCTAGCAGGGCTGCCGGGTCTGCGCCTCGAGGACATGGCGCAGTGCAAGCCCTCGATGCAAGGAAACATTGTCCGGGTGATTCAGAAGCTCTGTTTCCGTAGAATCAATATTGGATTAATGCTGTAGTATCAGGCGGGAGGCAGCGTGCTTGGGAAGATGCTGGCTGTAAGATGTGATAGAGAACTGAGCTGGGCTTGTAATATCTACCCGTAATATTTTTACAAGGCTACTACAGCTTTGCAAGGCAGGTTATTAGCTGGGCTACGTAAAGCAATTTTAGCCAGAGAAACTGAGTTGGCTCCCTCTGAACTTTGCCCCTGCATTTTTATTTCTGTATAATATTCCTGACGACTTCTTGCACGGTGTTGCATGCATTATTAAACTCCCACTATTTTCCGCTCCTGAAGTACCAGGGTTTGGCATTAGATGAACTTTCTGTGAAGAGATTAGTCTGCAAAAATGTTATAAACGTGCAAACAGCTAATTGCGACTTTGTATTTTTAAGCTGAGAACCCACAGCATCAGAGAGAAAGTGTGGTGCGTTGGCTTGCTAAGTTATTAAACGCTCATATTCTCCTTGTGCAAGAGCAATTTACTCTCTTTTCTCTTCTTTTCTCTTTTTTCCCTCCTTTCGCAGAAAAATGCAATGATGAGATTGTTTTCACCTTGTGAAATGGTCTCCTGAAGATGAAAAGCTGGGCTGAGGGTTTTGCTCCTCGAGAACATGAGCATCTCTTCTCCGACCTGATCCCCAACTGTGTTCACATTTATGAATCCATACAAAGGACCCAGAAGTGTAATATATGACCTCACGATGCAACAAGCCAGGAGACAAAAAATATCCCGTTAAGAGGACAAAGATAATCGATACTAATAGCAAAGTCTAGGGTTTTAAAAGCTTCTCAATGAAGTCAGGCACAATCTAACGAGTCAATGAAAACTGAAACGTGGCTGGTGGGGGACTGGGGACAAGTGAGAGGGGCAGACAACAAGGAGAGACTGTTTTTTAGGGGGGACTCGGGACCCTCCTTTGATTTCCCAATTGCCTTATATTATAAGACGGAAGGTATCCAGTTGTTTCATTCCCTGCCAGGCAATAACTAATTCGCCCTGGAAATGGGGAGATTAAAGTGGTTCCTTCTCTTTGCTCCTCAAGGAAAATTATGGATTCAGTATCAAGGTAGCATGAAACAGAATAAGAGCCAATATATCACCTAAACCTGTTCCAGATCTGCAGGGTCAGTAGGAGGAAGATGTGTGAGTTCGTGAAGTGAGCAGAGCTCTCTCATGTCTGGGAAAGCTTCAAATGGACTTTCATTATTTTAACTAGATTTTTTGCCTTTTTACTGTCAGAATTCTCCCAACTTGCTCCTTCTTGCTCCCAATTAAGCCGGTATGTATGTTTTGTGTACAAGTTGCCTTTCATGCCATTGACAGTTCATTTGATGTTCCTCAAATACAGCTACAGCCTGTTTTCTTCCTTGGGACCATGGTAATCCTTCCCTCAGTGCCTCCCCTGTCTTGAATCTCCCTCACCTCCAGTTTAGATCATACAGATATTTTCTGTGTTGCATTTCGAAAATGCAGCCTCTGATCTCCCCTGACAAGGGCAAAACTGGCATCTAGACTTAAACTTGTGGTTTTTATTGCTGTGTGCTGACAACGCCCACATCCTTGTCCCTGTCCTTGTCCTTGTCCTCCCATGCTCATACAGGAGCTGCTCAGAGAGGTGTTCTCAGATCCTTTGATGGTTTCTTAATATTGCCATCCTTGGGGAATTTCCTTCAGGAATCCTCCTCATCCTCCTTGAAGCTTCCTCCTCTGTTCCTGCTCATGTGTCCCCTCTGTGTCTCCCTTGGGGACAGACGGGTGTCCCCATAGCAGCNCATCCTTGGGGAATTTCCTTCAGGAATCCTCCTCATCCTCCTTGAAGCTTCCTCCTCTGTTCCTGCCCCTGCCTGGTGGCCGTGTGTCCCCTCTGTTTCTCCCTTGGGGACAGACGGGTGTCCTCATAGCAGCTCCTGCAGCCAGCCCAGCTGCAGCCGCAGGAGAAGGTGCAACAAGTCCTTGGACCTCAGTGATGGACCCCAGCAGGGGACATCACCTCTTCATCCTGCATTCGTGCAGAGCAAAACCAGGTCCAAAGGCACCGGCACTGTCAAAATACAAGTTGGCAGCACTCAGGTAAAACGGCAATGGAAATTTCGTGGCCGCGAGCTGATTGATACGAGGAGGGAGGTTGCTCAGCCGCTGCGCTCTGCCAGTCCTTGGCCCTCCGCTGAAATTGCTACAAAGGCAGAAAATCATTTCAGCGAGTACTAAAAGCAGCAGCAGCCCTGCGGAGCTGCACTGGGATCGTTAGGGTGGTTAATATTCAGCCAGCATATTGCTAAAAAGGCAGTGCTTGTTAGGAAGGAAAAGCAACGCGACGCAACGCGCGCACGGGTCTTGCCGATGGAGGTATTAGCAGTGGCGGGGAGCTCTGCAAAACACACAACCAGTCCCCAAAAAACCGAAGTGTTGCCACGTCCCATCTCACTCCAGTTGTCAGAGTAGTGAGAAGCATCCCAAGGAACGTGGGCCACAGCCGAACCTGTGAATTAGACTGAATTGCTTTACTACAGCTAAATAAATCATCTAAATAAAATGACTTCTCCACTTTGGTACAAAATACGCCCATCAGTGTTGTGGCTTTGGCCTGTGTGCCAAAATAGATGGGGCTAAACAGTCCCCACGCTAGCAAGCGTGCACACAGATGTGTGCATTGTGCAAGAAATCTCTTTTAGTTCAGTTTAAAAAGCAGTAGAAATTCTGGAAGTCTGTAGAAAGGCCCTCAACTGGAGATAGAGACTGTCTGTCACCATAAATGCAATATATCCACAAAAGGGATGTTCGCTGTGTATAGTGCGAGATGTGTTATCAGGCAGAAAAAAACAAATCCTTGCAAAGGGGCACTCTTGCTATAATGCAGGTCTTTTTTATAATAGAGTCAGCTCTGATATAGGACTACTGCTGCACTGCAAGCTGTAATAAATATTAATGTGTCAAACTGTACGCCACCTCTATCTCAGGATGGAGGCAGAAGACAGCCTTACAGAGACGAGTTGCAGCCCTGCAAGGGAGCAGGTTCCTTCCTGGTGCCCCTTTGTAGGGAATTTTTGTCTTTGCAGTGGTTGCATCCTGAATTTCTCTAAAGAATTACCAAAAATTCCACCTTACACTTTAAGAAAGGCATAAAATCTGCCTTGTGCTTGGGGCTATGCCTTGGGGGAGGAGTGATATTTGCACTTCATCTGGTGTTTCTTCTGAAAATCTGCCCTCCTGCCAGTCCAGCGTGCTGTAATGCAACCCTACAAGGTCATTCCCTACCAATTGAAAAAGTTGTATTTTAGTAGACCTAAAAGCCCACTGCACATGTTCTTACCAAGAGGTGCTGATATTTACATTGCATTTGTTTCTCACTGTGCAATTACCCTACAAAGAACACTAAAGATGTGTATATTTGTGCATGTATGTGTATATATCTTATAAAGTAATCCTTTCATTTCCTGCCTGCATCATGTCACTGTATTAAATATCTTACCTAAGCACACGTCTATGAGTAGCAGTACTAGACCAAACAGTTAAATGTATACTTGTTCTTAGAAGTAATATTATTCTAAACATAGAATATAAATGTAAATAAATATTATACTAAATATTTATGTTTACTATCCCATACAACAGTAGTTTATCAAATATTTACTAGCCTACTTACCTGTACTCTTGTGGGCACAGCTGCATAACTACTTAGGCTATGGAGTGTTTTTGTGGTTGATTAAAGTGTGTATATCTGCAATGTTCAGTAGGCCTAGTTTAACAGCCACTTATATAAGCAAGCAGTGAATGCTGCTCTTTTTTTTATTAAAAAAAAGAGAAGTTTCTTGTTATGGATTCTGCAACATCCTTTGCATGAAGCTCTTATTAACATCAGCGAGGTATTGGTGGAGCAGCAGGATATTTCTGAAGTGTTGGAATGCCACACGCAGTGTTACTCTGAAAAAAAAGGAAAAGAAAAGCAGGCTCCATTTATACTAAGCATCGATCATTAGTTTTAGCTCGCAATATGTTGATGAAAAGAAATTATTTTCCTTTCGCAGAAATGTGTGTTTCTCTCTAGGAATAATCCTGTTAGGAGATGGGAGGGAATCGGGAGGTTGTCCCAGTGCTTTCTTGGGCAGAACACTGAGTAAGGTTGAGATGTGGATGATGATCCCACTCTTTGGGTCACAGGCTGAAGAGGAACAGGGTTATTTATTTCCATCACAGGAGGAATCGGGGAGTTTTTAGTGTTTATTCCATCTCCTTGTTTAACAACTGCTCTGCCAGCAAACGCCAGTGCTGCTGCTCCCTGGCTACAGATTCCAGCTGAAACAATTTTCATGCAATTAGTCAGCAAGGAAACTCAGTACTTAAGCAATCTCAGGCAGCAATTGCAGTTCTGACGCCCTCAGTTCTGTCTCCAAATGCATTTTCATCTTCTCGTGATGTAAAAGGACTGTGTATTCCAACAGGAGTCAGCCTGCCCTACTTTTTGAAAAGTCATCATGTAAGACTCCAGCAGGAATGGTTCCGTGCTGCAAGTTTAATGGTAAAAAAGGTACCTAAAAGCGCTGTCCGTGAAGCTCAGTGTTTGCAAAGTTATTCACAGAGATGTAAAATGATCAAGGAAGAAACAGAAGTCTTTACTTTTTACAGCAGAGGCAATAAGTTGATGAGGCTGCTGTTTTATTAATTTCAAAGAAATTGGCTTTTCTAGGTCAATTTATAATCTGATGTGAGGTGGTTACTTAGGAGAGGAATTTGGCCTACTGTTCCCCATCTCTGTAGTATCTGAGGCCAGGCAAGGGGGAGGTGAACTTGGTAAGGGGAAAAAAAGGCCACAATGAGCATGGAGAAAAACAAGAAGGAGCTCAAAAAAAGCCATTAAGTGCTTTTTCATCCTAACTAAGTTCATTGTGAAGGGTGGTTGGGAAGAGGGGTAATATGAGACTTTCTTATTGAAAAAAATATTGATTGTTAGGAATCAATAGCATTAAAAAGCTGTGTCTTAAGCACCAGGCTTTGAAGGACTCCACAAGCTTTTCCGTTTCCAGTCTATTCTGCTGCCAGAACTTTGATAGCTTCAGCCTGCAAACCAGCAAGTGCGGTGATTTGATGGCGGGCAATATATATTTAAAAAATTAAGGTGTCAAGCATGAATTTTATTACATCTGCAATCAGATGTACTTCTTTCAGTCAGCTCATTTGCAATTAAGTCCAGCTGTTCTCAGTGGAGAAGACTCTTCCAAGAAAATTGCTGTAAAATTTAATGGGAGTATTTTCCTTGGTGCTTTGTTGTAAATATTGTTTTCCTAATAGGCTTGTAAGGCTTTTGCTTTTTTATTAAATGGGCAAGAGAATCTGGGTGATTTTTCAGGCAATAGAAAGTGAATAGGTCAGTGATATGATTTCCTAAAACTTGTAAAAAATATTCTCATTATATAATAAGAAAAATCTCCAATGAGGAGAGGAAGTCCTGGAAGATTTTTTTCTCTCTGTATAGGGCTTTGTTTACATATAAAGGGCTATTTTTTAACTGACACATCAGACAGAATTGGATCAATATGCTTTATTGGGTTTCTTCTGTCTAAAATCAAGTATGACAGCTAGAGAGGGGCACCAGATTGCAGACTTCAGAGCATGAGCCCTTACTTCAGTATTGCAGGGTAACACCCCAAACCAAGGGCCAAAATATTACACCATGAAATCATGATACCAAAATGCATTTAGCAAATGAAGAAAATTAGAAATTTTTGTACCTCCTTGCTGCTGTTTCCAAAAAACCTCTCTTAGCTTTTTGCCACTTATGCAAACCTCAGATATGTTTTTCTTATCTTGCAGCAATCCTTTTGGCACCAGTTTCAAGCTGTGCGCTTCTGTCACTCCTGAGAAGAGTGCCTAAAATAATATAGGGGGTTTTGTAATTATTGACGTTATTTTAAGATGGAAATGCTGAAATATTAAATCTTTTTTAAAAAAGAAGCATTATTTGGAGAGGGGATTGCTGAGACACGAATGATAGCAAATACTATTATTGTGGATTTATTTTCACCCAAGCAAAAAGCAGACTCCTTCCCTAATGGTGAAATATGACCTGGCTTTTGCAGAGGGAGTAATTTGCTAATTTGTTTAACACTGTTATCTGTGCAGGAAAGCTTTGCAAGAAAAAGAATTGGGATGGATCAAAAGCGCAGGTTATTTTGGGGGACAAAATTAAGCCGCTTTTCATTGCTGAAGACAGTGATCATATTCCTTTTTCTGGCAGCTGCGAATACTGAGGGGAAAACGACTCAGCCTGGTCGAAACTTGAGCTATCCTTCTTATATTGGTTTGCAATGCACAGAGTGAAACTAATGTCATATCAACAAAACTCTCCTGCCAATGCGGTACAAGTCCTTCTGCTAGCACAGTTTACTTGAAAAAACCAGAATGAACTACAGGAGAAGTATCCATTTGCTACTACACTCATATAGCTACCTTGGCAAACCTTCCTGGTTTAGAATCCCATCTCCCACGTCTGCAAATAGCAAGAGTTGGCTGGCACAGTTTGAAACGGTTGAAAATAGTGCAGCAGATAAAGTTATAGAGGAAATCTCTGCTGAGCATATATTTTCCCGTGTATGGGCTTGGGAACAGATTGATAAACCTGTTTTAAGATGATTAATCAAAAAGGGTTTGGATCAGGAAATGACAAGGAAGATTGAGCTGGTTGCAGAGGGAGTCTCTGTAGAAGAAGGTCCTTCTTGGAGTGATTAGAAATCAGAATTCTGTGACTAAGGGAACAAGAGAAAGGCAAGAAACTGGTAGGCTTCCTGCTCCTGGTGCTTATGTGTTTGATTTGTATTGCGTGTTTGTTCTTGTGTTCTAGAATAAATATGTCATTTTTCAGCTTGATGTAGCTCCTGCAAATGAGCTACTAAGTCTTGGACTTTCTAGTGGTTTAATCTGCTGAATCTTTCCAACAACAGCGAAATGAAAGCAGGAGGCACAAGGAAGGAAACAGAATTCCCTGTTCAGGCTAGTGCTTCTTCCCTAATCCGTAGGCTTTCTGGGAAACGCCTGGAAGGGATGTGGGCTTCATGCATTCCACATGTTTACAGGCCAACTGAAAATGTAAAGCCATTGAACGTGATTTAATTAGAAATTCAAGCTGAGCATTCAAAAGCTCAGTATTTCTAGTATGCCCAAGACTATACCAAGTACCAATAGGTTGTTTTTCAGAGGTTCTTATGCACGATGTTGCTCTAACCTGGGTTAGATTAATGTTTGACAAGATTCCAGTGATGTTCCTGTGTGCAAGGGATGTGCAAACTGATTTTATCACCCAAAGGCACAATGAGGGTTGTGGTTAAGTGACATGAAAGTCTAGGGGAACTCTGGAATAAACAGCTTTGAGCTGTATGAGAACTTGTCCCATTGCTCCAACGGTAATTTCTGCTTTCTTGGTTGCATACGTGGTTGTAAAAAACTTGTTGTGCAGGTGCAGTTCCAGAGGAAGCTCTAAGAAGGTCCTTTGCTCTTGCAATTTGGTCAGGCTCTTTTTTTTGCTACATTTAGAGTGATAGTTAATAAAACTCCCGACGGGAAAAAAAAAAAAGCAGCATCAAATGACTGGGGAATAAAAGCTGGAAAAGGATTTATCTGTGCTTTTCTTACCAGCTAGTGGTATTCCAGTGAGTATACAAAGCACTAACTCACAGATCATTGGCATCACTTGGATGAGAAAGCTGCAAATAGCACTGAGACACCACAGTCTGTCCATTCACTGAAGTCTTTTGTGTGCCTCTTATCGAGCTTTTGTATTTAAAATATACAATGTACATCTGAAATACAGAAATTTTAAAGTTGTTTAGGTCACATTTGAGTTACTACCTAGTAAGAAAAATAAGCACAAATGACCCTTTTAGCTCCATAACACAGCAATTGCTGGAGGAAGCTGGAGACCTGGTCCTGACTTCCCCCCCACATTAAGTGCATTTATGGTCTGTGAGCTGTGATCCATCAGGGAGGTGCATGACAGCTTCTAGAGAAAGCTTTCCTGGTCTCTTAAGGATTCCCGCAAGCATTATTCAGCCATCAAATTCACAGCCTCTGTATCAGCACTTACCAACGTATTTGGCTTAAGTGTAGAAGAGCATATATACAAGTTTGGCTTTGTTTAAAATAGAAGGTGGGATTGAGACAGGAACCTAGGATCCAATATTGTACACCTTGAGAACCACCAGGTTCTACCTTGCTTCAGAAATATGTTTTGTGTGTGTTTTATTTGTTTTTCTATCTTCAGCCTCCCTCTAAAGTTGGAAGGTGACCAGAATTAATCCTTGTTTCTTAAGACTAGAAAGTGTGCAGCCTGGGAGGCAGGACTGCACCAAAACCTTGGGTTGATTCTTTCCCTTCTCCATTGCCTTTAAAAAGTGGATGTGATGGGAATATTCCTAAGATTACAAGAGAGCAGCTTCAGCATGGGAGCTAATGGGAGGTTTGTTTTAGGAAACCAAAAGGCAGTGCTGCTTTTCCCAAAAGATCTCTCTCCGATACCTGAAGTTTCCATTTGTTTCTAGTGTTTGAAGCCAGTTCGCTGTGACACCGAGGAGCCCAAGCCGCGCAGGGAACCTGCGTGTCTACAAAGTCTCTTTTCTCCTGGCAGGAAACGCCTGATGTCCATAAACAAATTATCTCCTCGCAGTTTATCTCGCCACTTAAATGGAAATAATCAAACAGCTCTAGAATGGAAACAAGATTGTTTGGCACCGCTCGCGTCCTCTCCTTTTGCATTTCTTCGGCAGTGCAGAAGAGATACAGCCAGGTACCTGCAAGCAGCTTAGCCCCACGCACGATCGATAGCAGAAAAGATAAATCTGCTGCAATTGACTACAGGCTGTACTGTCACTAAGTGACGATGAAAAATGATCGCCACTTGAATACACTGCATTTTTATCTTTAAATCTTTCAATAGAAGCAGTGTCAATAACAGAGCACTAAATAATCTCTAGAGAGAAGGAAAATCTTTTCTTTCTGTCTTCTTCCCCCCCTTTTTTCTTTTCTTTTTTAAGATGGAAGATGAATGCTCCTTTTTTTTGGAGACCTTAAACACTGACGTAGGCAACTGGGCCTGCAAATTCAAGGAAATAATCGCATTTTTAGCCTTTTCTTTCATTTAGCAGGGGGAAAAAATACTAAAGCTTCATTTTAGAAAGAACTGGACATATTTTGCTTCTGCTGAAACACAGCTCAATGCCACAGAACGCATGCACCAAGGTTACTTAAGTGGAATATGCAGGATAAAATAAACAAGGAAATTTTCCCCTGCTCCTCCGGGGATAATATATCTCTCTGAATTGGACGCCACTGCCAGTGATGGCCTTTCTTTACTTTGAAGCATCTCTGACCTTTTCCTGAGCTAACTGGACACCGTTTACCATATTGGCCCAGGTATAAGGCAAAGTCTTTTGGCTAGCAGCCTTTGGAGGAAATCCAGCTGGTTCTGTATCTGCTGACTGAGCTGGAGAGAGCTCTGGCAAGGGCTCTGCTAGCCCTGGAGGGCTTTGGCTGGGCTGCTCGGGTAGCCCCAGGAGGGCCAGGCCTTGTGTGCCCGCTCCTTGGCTCCGCTCCTGATAGCGCAAGAGTTTTAGATGTGAGATTTTGGATTTCGCAACGGCAGGGAAGTCACTGGAGGTGACGGACCCCACACAGTGGAAAATGGCAATAATGAGGGAGAAGGGTCTATGGTCTCTCTATCAGGGGTCTGTCCACGTGGATTCTACTCTTATCTCGGCAGCAGTTGCCTTCTTGATGGGAAGTGTTTGCATAAGTGATGAGTATAGGTCAGNTGAGCTGGAGAGAGCTCTGGCAAGGGCTCTGCTAGCCCTGGAGGGCTTTGGCTGGGCTGCTCCGGTGGCCCCAGCAGGGCCAGGCCTTGTGTGCCCGCTCCTTGGCTCCGCTCCTGATAGCGCAAGAGTTTTAGATGTGAGATTTTGGATTTTGCAACGGCAGGGAAGTCACTGGAGGTGACGGACCCCACACAGTGGAAAAATGGCAATAATGAGGGAGAAGTGTCTATGGTCTCTCTACCGAGGGTCTGTCCATGTGGATTCTACTCTTATCTCAGCAGCAGTTTCCTTCTTGATGGGAAGTGCTTTCATAAGTGATGAGCATAGGTCAGTTCTACCAGAATGGATATTTTATTAAGAAACATTTGCTAAAGGAAATGATATTGAAGTTGTTGCCTATGTGACCTGAGTTCAGTTTAGCTGCCCGACCAATTCATTCTTCAAGCGGGCAGCAGGACTGCAGACAGGCTTATCAATTTAAGCAGTTCTTTAGGATCAACTTAAAGTTTGGTTCAGATACTTTCTCTAAGAAAGGTCAAGACAAAGTACAGAGTTGCTGAAGTTCTGCATATCCCACAGAACTTTGATTTATTTTGTGTGTTTTGTCCCTTCCTGTCGGGAAGGATGGCTGGCTGTCCTTATCGTCCTTAATGGGCTGATGAGCAGTAAAGAGTGTGAAGTAGCTTGACAGAAAATACCCATCTAAGTTGTTAGAACTGATCACCTTGTCTGGAAACTATGTTTCCATACCCTCATTTAGCCTTAAGCATATTTGACTATATTTTTGGTTGTTGAACTCTCCCTCTTACTTCCGAAAACAAAAATAAAGACGGCATGCAGGAAAACTTAAATAGCAAAGAATAAGACCTTGCTGTTACAGGATGGTTGATGCTTAATCACAGCTTCAGCTGTTAAAAGTCCTGCTGAGATTGACTGATCATTATGGAGAGGTGATTATAAAAGCCAACAAGTTGTTTAATTAGGATGGAGAGTTATGAGAAGTAGTTTGGCTTTTCTGGGAAGTACCAGAGCAAATGACTTGGCAAGTGGTGATGGGGTAAGGAAAGCCTTGAGGGTAGCACTGGTTGCTCAGTTTGCTGCATTGGCATTTAGGAGGACTAAAACTGGTGATTGCTGAAATCAGGCCTGAAACGGGTTCATCTGAGGTCTTCCTGGCCTCAGATTATACTTGGCATTAAATAATATTTACTACTCAGGAATTTTAGAACACTTTGTTATGTTCTGAGGCCTCTCAGCTTGTTTCAATTGTCGTTGCCATGAAGGACTCTGAAAGAGAATAGGAAAAGCAATCTCAGCTCTTCCCAGCCACATGTTAGAGTTTGCTCCTGGTGAGGAGAAATACCATATATTAAACCATTAACTCTACCAGATTTACTGTCATAACAGAGGAAACACAACCAACCAATATTTTCATGCGCCTTTTCAACGAGGAGCAATTATTATATTGAATAAGCATTCATGTTTCAAGCTCCCCCTGCTTGCTTCCAAACCCTACTTGAAAAAGAAATTGGTAAGGAGGAGCGAAACATTATTCCTGAAACGGGCTGACTTCTAAACTCTGGAAGGGTTTTATCAAATCCGGGCCCTTCATGTTGATGGAAGCAGAGTTTTCCCCCAGTGAACCAGTGTCAGGGCAAAAAATGAGGAGACAAGGCACAGTATTGGAAAATACAGCCCAGGAACAAAATAAGGCAAAGGAATTTTAACCGGTTAAATAACAGAATACAGGAATATTACAAATGATGTGAAAGCTTGATCAAGCAGTCCTCAGATAGGAAAAACAATGAGCTTAACTGCCTCTAATACTGCAAAATCATCAAAATAATCAAGAAGAAGCTAGTGGGTCATTCTGGCTCAGGCACTTGCATACTGCAGAATTACTTGGCTGTTCTTTCCACTATTTCATCCCCATTTAACCTGCTCAGGCTAGCTGTCATTTTGAAAATGTGCAAAATACATTAAATTTTAACTACATAATTTAGAAATGCACGTATTTGTGCAGATTTTTCAAAGTGACTAGGCTCTGAATGTATAGGGCAACAGAACATGACTCAAAGCCCAATTTAAAGTAAGAAGTGTTTTGAGCAGGCATCAACATTTAGACTGAAAAGCAAGGCAAAAGCATAGGTTTTTTTATAGATGTTGAGTGGACTAAATGCAATGTGAATTTATCTACAAACCATCTGTGATTTCTGGTATTTTTTTGATGCCTTCACAGCTCTAATTTTAAGCAGTTATGTAGCCTTTAAATAATGATATTTTCTTCCTATTCGGATTTACATCAGACTCCACGCTAGCTCTCTGAGTGTTTAAAGAAAAGAAGCACAGCTGAGTACAGAGAAGCAGCTGAGTAGGTTTCTCTGCAGAGAGCACACACACAGAAGAAAACAGCAGCCTTTTCTCTTTGCAAGTAAAATTTGACATATTTTGGGATGGAATACTGCATGCATAAAATAACACCACGAGTTTTGCTGGGTACAGTTTACTTTCTGTATTTTGCTTTACACTTTTCATGTAAATTCAGTGCCAGGATAAGGTGTTAAGCTGACTTCCCCAGGGGCTGAAACTCCAGATGCAGCAAAGCATAACGGCAGATCTCTTTGAATTGTCTTAAAACTGACATCAAGGGTGCCAGCTCCATGAGACAAGAGGGAATTGGAGAGTCATAACCTATCCAGGCCTTAGTGCTTCTGCAGACAAATCTGTTACTTGCTGGATTTTTTTTTTTTTTGTATATGATGTGGATGCTTCATAACTATATTAACAAACAGAAAAGCAAAAAAAAAAAAAAAAAAAACCCAGAAACCCCATCCATATAAGCAACTGAATATCCACCTAAAAATTGTAGTTCTTGCAATAAGAGTGACCCCTAAACGGACTGGAAGATCTCAAGACATTTTTCTGTGCGCTTTGCTTGGAGGAAGACCATTTCTAACAGAAGCCAATTATCCTGAGAGCCTAAAACAATACTAAGCCAGTGCCATTCATCCTGCAGGAAATCTGATAACTATATCAGATAACTATGCCATGTCAGTTCAGTTGCTTATTTTACTCTTGCTATCAGAAAGGCTCTGATAAGATCCTTGTCCACTACTCCTGGCCATAGTTAGGATTTGGAAAACAACGTGAAGAGAAAGCACTGAAGATCCAGGGTCCTCCCATCGGGAAACATCTTGCCATCCTAACCCTGTCGGAAAGGAGGCAGGATCCATTCCCTCCCATTGCGAGGATCTTCTCTTTCCACAATGCATTACGGAGAAAGCTCTGTGATGAGCTGACTGAAAACTTGAAAAATTACTAAGAGTATGAAAATGGCAAGAATATTTTACCAAATTACATTATTCAGCCTTGCAATAATTTGAACTGAAACAAAAATTGATTTATTGTATTTATTTGAACTGCTGTCAAGAATGCAGCAATGAAGTATGAAGACATGCAGGGGCCCTGCTGATGAATATCTGTCCAGCTTACCACAGAGTAAATATCAGCATTTATCTGCTGCAGGAGGAGATAACAACTGATTCTGAGCATGTCAGCTATCCCAAACAACGGGTCTGATCATTCCTTGGGAGATCCTGTGCATTTAGTAGGAAACCCAATAGTCAATATTAATTGCCTCTCCTGATGACAAAATTAATTTCTTTTTAATGAGAAAGCATTTCTAGTTGGACGCTTTCTTCCCTAACAAATTCCTGTTTGCGGTACCTCTGGAAGGATTCCGAAAGCAATCCCTTCCCGTTGGTGTCACTGATTAATTGCAGCCCACTTGGTTCTTAATAGCTGCAGCCCGAGTGCTATCGCAGAACAAGCTCTGCTGCGAAAGGTTCATCTCGGATCTGTGCTCCCCAGACAGGCTTCTGCTGCACCTGCATGTGCTGCCAGTTTGGATTGCTGCTTCCTTCCCTCCTTCCTTCTCGAGCGAGTTCAGAGCTATGAACGTTAGGAGACTGACAGCGCCCAAAATGAAATTCTCTCTTTAGCCGCAAAACGGATCCCGAATTGGCAGTTCACTGCAGCCTTCTCTATTCCCCCTCTTGTCTGTGTACGTGGCGCAGTGGTGTGGGGCTAACTGGGCTCGCTGTAGCATAACCCCGTTAGCAGAGCTGCCAGCGCTAATTAGCAGTGCCGAGGGGCAGGGAGGATCCGTGCGGTCAGGATGCTGAACCAACAGAGCAGGCTGCTCCCAGCACTGCAGCTGCTATTTGCATAGCTCTACATGACACTGCATTATGCAACGTGGATATAACACATATGCTTTAATTTCTTTTTCTTCTTTTTTTTTTTTCCCTTTTAGAGGGAGATCGCTAGGTCCTTGAACCTCCGGCGGAGGCGATAAAAATCTCCCTTCTGATGCTTGTTCAGATGTGGGTACGAGTCCACCTTGGGCCACCCAAATCGTTTTGCAAGAGCCCACTCAACAGCTGTCAGCTGGTGAGGACTTGGGGATGTTACAAACATCAGTCAGATCCTTGCTTTTATGTTCTACTAGTGATTTTTCAGGCAAAAAAAAGCTTTTTTTTTTGTTTTTAATCAGCCCCTTGGAGACTCTACCTTAAATCCCCAACACCGGTTTGCGATATACTTGGAGTGGCTGAGGAAGCTGAAATTAGGACACTGCCTTGGCTTGGGTACGATGCCACTTGAGGAATATTGCTTACTGAGGCTAGGAAACATCCTGCAAATGAGCACACCAGATTATTCACTCTTTTCCTCCCGTTTGTGAGAAAACAGGAGGAAAGGAAGAACCGGAGCTCCTGCTCTCCATTTTGTCCATTATCTTTAGCTGTTGAAATAGCTTTTAATTCCCAACTATTCCCGTCCTTAACTGTTTGTCATTCTTCAACCCAGGCAACAGGGACTCGCACCCTTGCACGCTCCCTGACAGGGTTTAATTGGTTGGCACAAACTGCGCTCACTGAGTTTAATTAATACCTTTATGAGAGAGGCTGCTATTTATTTTAGCATCTAAGAAAACAGCAAATCTAGGCCATTTGTACAATTTTAATTCAGGTGCAGTGGCAATGGCCCAGGGTAGTGCTTTGTTTGCCTTAGCTCTATCAATTTTAGCTGTGCTGAGAGGGGGAAAGAGCTGGTAGCTGCATCAGGAGCACAAGAGGCCTCTCAAGCTGCACTAAAACCCTCAGGATGCGCCAGCACTTCTGAACTTTGCTCACTTGGCAACTCAGGCTGGATTTTTGTCCTGTCACCTGGAGCTGTGAGCACCATCGAGCCAGAGGCTGTAATATAGCCCTAGTCTTACAAAGTTTAGTGCGCACATATGGTTTGGAGCAGTGTTTTCCCTCATAAAGCGAATGTCTCCTCTTTTTAATGGTTCCTCGGCCGCCTCCAGGCCTCTCCTCCCCGCTCCCGCCCAAGCGGCGCGGACTACATTACCCAGCGCGCCCCGCGCGCCCGGCGGCGCGGACTACACTTCCCAGCGCGCCCCGCGCGCGGGGAGGCCGGGCCTGCGGGCAGGGGCTAAGATGGCGGAGGGGGTGCTGAGCGCCGGGGTGAACCTGGAGGCCTTCTCGCAGGCCATCGGCGCCATCCAGGCGCTGCGCTCCAGCGTCACGCGCGTCTTCGACTGCCTCAAGGATGGCATGCGGAACAAGGAGACGCTGGAGGGCCGCGAGAAGGGCTTCGTGGCCGCCTTCCAGGAGAGCCTGCACTCCGTGAGCCGCGACCTGGGGTGAGCGCGGCGGCTTCGCGGCCGCCCCCCTTCCCCTTCCTCCTCCTTTTCCTTTTCTCCTCCTCCTGAAGCCCAGGCCGGTGCGAAGAGCCGGCCTGGGACAGGGGCCCTCCCCTGCTAAAAGCAACCTCGGTGGTTCAGCTCCCCCAGCTCCCGGAGAAAGTTTGGGGGAAAGGAGTGGGAAAACACGGCACTTTGGGGCCTTCTGGGTTGCCCTCGCATCCCCCTTCTGTACTCTCCAAAGGGATGGAAAAAGGGACAGAAGCTGCCTATATTATTACTTATTATTATTCATTGCTATTAATAAGGAGCTCTTGCTGGCTTTTCTTTAGCTGGGGGAATGCCTCTGGTTTTAGGGAGTTGTTCCTTTTTATATTTTATTTTATTTTATTTTATTTTATTTTATTTTATTTTATTTTATTTTATTTCATTTTATTTCATTTTATTTTATGTCTTCCTTACAAAAACTTGAAAATAATCACTTCAATACTTAAAATTGTCCAGTAACACCTGAATGGGCCAAGGATGACCGTATTATTATCCAAGCTTCTTTGACTGACAAGTTAGTATCCACAAGTGGAGCTCCGTGTGAGCTGGTGTCCGGTGCGAAGCCACCGCTGACATGGATGGGCAGGCGGACAGGGACAGCCGGCCTGAAGGATCACCCCGATGTCCAGCGGGCACCACCGGGTCCCCAGTGAGAGCCACAGTCCCTGGACCGGGTGAGCGCGTGGTGCTGGTTTCCCGGGATCCTGGTTTCCCCGGTTTTGTCTTTCAGCAATATGGAGTTCAGGCTCTTAAGAGCAAGAAATCCTCTTGTTTATGGTCATAGTCCTTGATTTTTATTTATTTTAATTCAATTCTATGAGTTTGTCCAGTGGCTCTTCAAGCAGTGCAAACTTCCAGCATTCGTGGAGTCCCACAGTAACAGTTCTCTAGGTAGAGGGTGCCTTTTCTTGAGTTTGTTCGAATGGTGATACCTGACAACAATATTTGTTCCCTGATTTTTCCTTTTTTAGGAAAGATGGCAAACAGTTGTTCTTATTAGTGAGTGATGTTTACACAACTTTATAGATTTCCATTCAATCCCTTGGTTTCTGACCTTTCCAAATTTTTCTTGTTCCTGACGTGATGCTGTGCCCTCCTTTGGTCATGCTTCTTGCCTTGTCCTGTAGTTCTTTTTGTAGCTTGGTAGTAGGGATGGTGCCCTGCGTATGGTGTTTAGCATGCAGGTGCAGCAAGCTCTAAAGGCCTAATGTTTTTTTGGTTAGTTTTCCGCTTACTTCCAAGTAATCCTGCTGTTCTATTGTTCTTTTAATTGCATCTGAGCATGGAGCCGGTATTTTTGGAGCTATCTATAGACGCTAAATCTTGCTACTGAACAATATTAGATAGAAGTAGGCTCTGACCCGTCTTTTCTTGTGTGCAATTTTTTATACTTCTCTCCACTGCCCTTAATCATCCAGTGTTGCAGGTCTGTGAAGTTCTTTTTCAGCTCTTTGTGGCCAGGCCTTGTCCTTCCCACCTTAGGAGTAGCTTCATCATCAAACTTTGTTATTTTGCTTCTCAACGTCTTTTTTCAGAATGCCAGTTAAATATTTTTATCACTACCTTGGGGACCATTTCTTTCTTGAATCTTTGCCAGATAACATATTTGTGGTATTTTGATGTATATTTGTCTCCCTCCTTTTTTTTTCTTTTTTTTTTTTTCAAGCATAACTATTTAAAAATACTGTCACTTACACAATATCCAATATTTGGATGCTGTAGAATGTATTTGGGAAGCATTGAGTTCAAGTAGTGAGTGGAGGCAAAGAAAAAGTACACTGAAGTTATATCAGTGAACTTCAGCTCGTGTCATAGAAGTATGGACTGGGATCCCCATCCAACAAATTTGTAATTAGCACGTTCCTTCCATTTTTCCGGTTGTATACTTATGTCAAGTTCATTCATTAATGTTCTGAGGCCTTAGAAATTTGGAGGAATTATTATTAATAAAAGTGAATTTAGTGGCAGGGAAGTGTAGAAGTTCTTTACTCTCAGTTCCCTAGTCTTTGGTGTTTATTCCCATAAGCTTCATTAAATGCCAGCTGAGATATTTGGGATCTTTCTTTTCAGAGATTTTCATAAGTCATTCATGTAAGGGACTGAATCCTACTCTTAATTTAGTAGAAGTTGTGAAGTTCAATCAGAATAGGATTTAACATTCAAGAGCTAAAAGGAAAGATATCTGATTAGTCGTGTCACCTGAAAACCCGCATTTACATCTGTGTAAAGTGGCCATTTCTCTTCTCAACTTGATTAATGCATGTTTTTTTAAATTGCTTAACTCTTGTTATTATTAAATGTAGTATCTGACAAATGAGATTTGAAGCAAGAATAGATCATTTTCTCAGTAGACTTTTTTTTTTTTTTTTTTTCCAGTGGAAGATGGTGCTTATAATGCTCTAGTTTGTCTGTAGACTTGTATAAAATTCCATAAAAAACTGCTCATGCTAAAAACAGGAGATACTTCATGCCTGTGACCTTAGAATGCACATACTTAGAGTATCTGAAAAGTTTTATAGTATCATCTTCAGGATTAGGACTAGTATTAGTTATGTGTGTTTACATTAATTACGTGTTAATTACTAGTTCGTTAATGAAATGATGAGACGTTTGCATGCTTAAAAGGGAGGAAAAAGGTTTCTACTTGCATAGAGTACTGCAATCAATGGAGATACTCAGGTCAGCGTTTTGTTGTTTGGGAGAGAAAGCTTTGCTCAAAAGATGCCTAGTTTGTGCATGATTGCTGTCCCTGCAGTAGGTCTGTACATCTCAGGTATATGTATCTTAAGCCCTGACATTAAAATCCTTAATTTTGTTTTCTTTCAGTGAACTGGAGCGTCTGAGCAATCTAGTTGGTAAACCGTCTGAGAACCATCCCCTCCACAACAGTGGACTGTTGAGCCTAGATCCTGTTCAGGACAAAACACCACTTTACAGTCAACTTCTTCAAGCCTACAAATGGTCAAATAAGGTAACAAGTATACCAGTATTAAATAACTGATTTCTTGTAGACCTCCGTAATTTAATTGGTATTCCTACAGAACATTTGATCTGTGCTACAGTAGACCTCTGAGTATTCAAAACTGTCCAAATTGCTGAATTTGTTATGAAGTTGAAGAGTGTAATGTACATCTCAATGTACTTTGAGGGATAAAAATGGTATTTTGAGTGGAGAGACTACAGCCCTATGGCAGTACTCTCTTGTTTTTTCTAAAGGGGTGTTACCTCCCAAGTGGAATAGTACTTTGTGTTAGCTGTTTAGCTCCTTGTCTTTTGTAAATGTCAAGCAAAAGCGTGTTTTACCCTTGCATGTGACAGTAAATGTTGTAGCAGAAGTCAATGGGATGTGAAAACAGAGAATTAAGAGCTCCTGTCACCTCTAAACCTATTTCTAGAAAAGGGGATTTTGAGGGAGGTTATCAGAAATCTTGATGGCTTTCCAAGCCATTTGCTGTTGTTAAAACCATGTGTATCTTATCTCCAAGGTAAAACTATGTCCAAGACAGCAAGAGTTAGCAAGAATAATAAATATGAAAATATTTGGACATTTAAAAACAAAACTATTCCACTCCAAGATATTTACTGTGATACATGAGCAAGGAAGACTTTCAGGCTGCATAAGATGATGGTGGGAAAATTCATGTTATAAACTGAGCCAACTGCAGTAGTATTACTCAGATTTAAATTAAAACCCCACAATAATGTTTGTACATCAGTTTTGAGAATGCAAGTATGTGTTAATATTAAAGTTCACTGATGGGAGTATGATGTGACTGGAAAATATTTTGTTTTTGTGTAGCTTGCTGTTGCTTATAAACAAATTGTTGGCACTGAAGAAAAATTTATTTTGTTACTTTCAGAAAAGACAGAAGCACCTAACATTTAGGTATCTGCTGTTAATGAGATGTTCTAGTGGAGGTTATTTTTTTTAAATTAACTTAACTTATGCATCTTTCAAGTGCTGTCTTTCCTAACACTGAGTGCTGATTTCAGAAAACTTTACTATACTGTGTTTCTCCTGACATTTATATGCATGCACAGGATTTTATTCTTCTACTTCTGTTATGTTTTATGGCTAAAGTGAAACATACTGTTCCAGTTGTACTTAAATAATTATTTTCTACCTAATGTTTCTTCTAAACTTGTGTCCTGTCTAGGGTTTGTAGCACCCAGGAGGCATTTTACTTGCCAGGGAATGGGTAGCTTGCCTGTGTTTCTAATGGCAGATGTGGTGTTACCAGTGTGAGGATATTGGCTGGGGCTTTGCCATTCACAGTGAAGATTGTAGTGGAGCTCACAGTGCTGCTTAATTCTGCATTGCTAAATATACTTTCTGAATAAATGTTATTTCATTACAGCTTTTGACCACCTTCTGTTCTTACGTGTGTTGGTTGTTTTCTGTTGCTTGGAAGGGAGGATTTAGATGTGGTGATGTGTCAATACACTTTTTGCCTCTCCGCATTTAATTTTTAATTTGTGACCCCTTTGTGGCTTGCTTGCTTGTATTTTTGATGAGCTGAGATAAGGGCATTTTCCTCTCTTGTTGATTGTTCATGCATTACTGATGGCATGAATAGCCATACAGCTGCCGGGGAGGATGGATGGAGCCGTGTTTTGGGGCTATGATGCAATTCCAGAAGGACATCCAGGAAATATAAGGAAATGAACAGAAGGACTTTAAATGTTGAGTATATGTGCTATTTATTTATAAAACACAGGAAAGGTGGTAGAACAGTAACTTGTAAGAAATGAAAGGTCAGTAGTAAATGGGCTGTCTTGTGAGAAGTGAATCATTGTTCAGTATATCTTAATACTGCACTTTTTTTTTTTTAAGAAAAAAGGCTTTGCTACTTTTTGAAATCTAAAACAAAGCAGTTATAGTGTTGAACTGGGTAAGAGCAGTGTTTCATAAGGTAATCTAGTAATATAGTTTTATAATAGTCTGTTTAAAATCTGAGAGTTTGCAGTAGTATTTTTGCTTTGGAAGTGGTATTCTCAGTTCTTGAAGAATATACTGAAACCAACCTCCCAAGCACCATAACCACATGGAGTTCTTTAAAACAATATACTACCAAGTTCTACCACGTTGTCTCCAAGTTGTCTAATTTTCTTAATAACATGAAAATATGTAAAACTTCAATTTCATAAATCTAAACGTGCATCATACTTTCATATGCGACGCTTCTCACAGCAAAATTGTTTACACAAATACAAGCTTTTTGTGTATCACCTAGGGTAATATTAACCGTTGCTCCTGGTGGTTCTTGAGGCTCAATTTTAGGATAGTTGGTATTTGTTTAGATCAGCGGCTTTGCCTTGGTGCAGGATCAAGGCTTCTCGTAGCAAATAGCAGCTTTGTTTCAGCACGGACAAGCTTTTTGAGTTAAGTTGCAATGCTGCATGGTGAAGATTCCATGCTCGCAATCCTAAATATGAAATTCTCTATTTAAGATGTGAATATAGACATAAGAAACTAGACATTTCCTAACTGTATTAAACTTCTATTTATTTACCAGTGATAAATCTGTGTAACTGTGTTTTATTATTTATTTTGAGGAGACCTGCTTCCAGTTAGCAACTTATAGATCTAATGCTTTGGCTTAGTGTACCAGGAGTAGCTTACATTTGTTTTGTTTTCGGGGACATTTGCTCTAAAACTCATTTACTGCTCCTGTGAGTCACAAAGCTAGTCACCCTGTGTTTCTGAGGATCCTAAGTGTGACTGTACCAGGGATGCACAAAAGTAGAATGGAAAAAATCAAACTTCCCTTTCAGAAGTGTGTTATTTTGGCAGCTCTCATTATTTATTAGCACCTGCTATCCTGATATTTACTTACTGTAGTTTATCTAGTAGCTTTGCAGATGGTGGAATTGTCCGTGTAATAGAAGCAGCTGTTTGGGAACACAACAGCTTGTCAAATGTATTAATTGCACACACAGGCAGCTGTAAAGGAACTTACTTTTACAGGTATTTGTTAGAGCTTACAAGCTATAGCTGATATAAACACTGGAAGTATGAGTTGATCAGTTTGCAAGCAAGAGCTAAACAGTTTTGTCTTTGTTTTTGCTACCTGACTTTGTTTTATGTGTTGGTAGAAACCATCCAGGTAGATTACTTGAGCTTTGGGGAGGATCTGCAGATGATCTGGGTCAGTAGATAGGTCTACTTGATAATTTTTTTTCTTCTTCCCTTAAGTTTTGTTTAAGAGAAGTTGAGTTCTTCATTGTAATGAAGTATTATTTCCCACAGGGATCTTTATATGGCTTCTAATATAATCCTGAAGGTATAATCTTAGGAAAAAAAGGTTATTTTTCTGTATGGATAAAGCAGCTTAAGTACTGTTGGTGAATTGGGAAATTCTTAGAAATCAGCAGATTATTTTTTAATACAGATCAATTCTGCCTAGTAACTATAGTTAATTTCTGTATCTATTAATCATGCTTATCTCAGCAATTCTTTTTTGTATTGTGCATGTTATTTCTGAGCAGCTAATAAATCTAAGATTACAGTAACAGTTGCAAGGGCTCCTGTATTGCATGTGTGTAGCTGATACTAAAAGCAATCAGTGCCTGACCTGCAGAGTAATGCTTCGTTGCTTCTTGGCACCGGGGACTGATTCATTGCATCATTTTAAAATTCACGGGAAACTGCCACAGGAGAGATCACTTCAGCTGTAAGTTTAGGCAAAAAGAATGTCTGAAAGTGACTCATTAAATTGGAGTGAAATACTGACCAGTTTATACTTTTGATTTGTTTGTAATTGAAGAGAATGGCCTCACATTTATGACAGAACAGGGAAAGAACTTGCTGTAGTTGTATTCCAGCACACTTCTGACAAGTTGCTGCACACTGGCCTTCGGAATGAGACTGCTTCTCATTTTCTGCAGCAGATGAGAACACGCTCCGATTCGTGAGAGCATCATTTACTAAACAAACAGGCATTTCTTAATTTTTGTTCCTAATCTTGTGTGGAGAAGTGTCTTTGTGGAGGAGAAAATACTGATTATGTGATGAGGTCTGTATTGTGATACATATCCCATAGATGATCCATTTATTAAAACTTGGGACAGCATTGTTGGCTGGTTCAGCTATAGCAGAGCTGGTGATCGGGATGGATAGGCATTTGTGGAATGCTGGAGTCTCGGACTCAAACTTGGAGTGTGGAATAAACTTATTTTTTTGAGTTTGCTGCTTCAGTGAGCTTGTTGCCTGTCTGTGTACGTCTTCATCCTCTCTGCCCTTGGCACAGCATTTGCATACGGTAGCCCTGTGCAGACCCAAGGCAGTGCCTGTTAGGGTTGACTCCAGCGGAACAGAAAATAGTCAGAAATTATTTGTCCGTGGAGCCAGGCAAGTGTTTCTACACTGTAAGTTGTGCCTCTTACAGGGGTGCTTTCAAGTAGCTCATGCACAAGATTTGAGCACTAATTACTGATAGAGGTATTTTGGAAGCTTTGAAAAACACTTGCAAAGTGTCTAAGCCACCAAACTAATGGTTGACGTAGAATCACTCTTCCAAACCTAAGAAGTACTGACATTGGTAGCAACACACTGCAACACCCTCCTCCGAGCTGGTGAAAGCAACCGTAGTGGTAGTGGAATTTATGGGGTAAGTGAAAACAAACCTTCTTTTCTTTTTCCTACTCCCTCCCAGTAAAGAGTATGTTTTCAGGCACTGAAAGGATTTAGAAAACAGTAGTATGAATGGGAGAAATTCCGAACACTTATTGTCTCCAATAGGTGATATTATTTTAAAACAATTTTTCCTTGGGTTGAACTTCACCTAAGAACAGTGCTGGTTGCTCCTCTGTTTTGAGAGGTTACGTTCATCTGTTTGCTCAACTCGAATGGCACTGCCTGAACAGTTTGAGAATTGCTGATTTTATTTTTATCATAATGAGATAATAGTTAAAGAAAGTTAATAGTGCATTTGGTAATGTTGTTATCTTTACTTATTTCAAAAAAAAAAAAAGAAGAAAAAAAGAACCCACCCCTGTTTCTGGCCTTTGTGATTATCTAGGTGAGTGTGATTTAGGTCAGATTATTTTATCAATTTTCATGTAAGAAGAAAGTTTTAGCAACTTGCATGGACTGTACAGTATCAGTGGTAGTGTAAATATTCTAAATGAACAAAATTACATGGGTATTCTCATGAGTTTATTTGAAAATAGCAAATAAAAACTGAAGGAAAATACTGTCGATCTGCATGTTGAAATACATTAAATATTTGGATTTAAATCTATTACTTCATAGCTTCCTCCTGTTATTTTTTTTGTAATTTTAAAATCGAACTGTTGAGGTAATTATCATTAATGAGTTAAAATGATTTTCTGTCACATGAGAAAAGAGAAAAGGAATATATAATTTTTATTTATTAAATTAGCTTGATATGCTCCCTGATAAATTATTTGTATAAAATTGTGTTTGTTGTAGGGTTCAAAGGAAAAAAAAAAAAATCAATAGAGCATGTAGAGAAAGTCCAGGCTTGTTAGACTGCCCTGGGTAGCTTAGTATTGATTAGACACAAATATTGAATTTAATGACAATAAATGCCATTAAATGTTAACCATAATAGTAGAGGAACACTGTTGAAGTAACTTTTTTGCCTTGGTTGTAAAATGAAGTACTCATTCCAAGGAACATTAATTTTAATTTCTGAGTGAGCTCAAACATTTTGAATTTAATATAGTTTTACAGTAGCATGGCCGGTATAACTGAATTATTATGTTGGCAGTTCTTCGGGAGTGCAGACAGATGGCCCAGATTTTGTCCTTTCAGGTCTTTCTCTTGCAAAAATGCAGTGCTGTGGTATTGTGGCAGACTGTTGCACAGGGGGCCAACTTCTCTGCTCAGGTTTCATTCACTCAGTGCAAGAGTTGACATGACCGAAATCTCTTAATTTGTCCACCAAAGGGAATAATGAAAAACAAACTAATATTTACGTTGGAACAAAATAACTCCTTTCCTAAGTCCTCTCCAGGATATTTCCATTGCAGTCTTAAGAGTGTATTTTAATTGGCTTTGCAAGTTCAGGTTCAGTGTTTGAGAGAGAGAAGCTGAGCGGCAAGGCGGCTATAGAGTCCCTTTTCCGGACTATTTCACTATGTAGAAAAGCAATTGGGTTTATATTCCTCTTGCTGGAGAAACGGGTGATAGAAGTATTGGTGTGTTCTTGTACACAGGGTACAAAACAGGAGCTGGGCCACTTGGATTCTATTCTTGCCTTTCTTACTAATTTTCCTTATAACCTTGAAGAAGATGCATGAATCTTCTGTGCCTCATTTTTCTTAGGATAAAATGGGATAATAATATTTAACCTACTTCTCGGCAGAGTTTCGAGTCTAAATGTGTCTCAAGTGCCTTGGGTTCTTTGGACAGAAATGTTCTGCAGGTGCCAGATATTATCCCGTTAGTGACTAATGTTGTTTGTCTGGAAAAATGCCCTTTACGGATCACAATTTTTTGTGATTTTTAGGCAAATGTTTTGGTGAAGAGTTGTTGCTTGTTCAGAATGATATTAATGATATAGTTTTCCTAATGAAGAGGCAACAGGTGGTTATCTCATTGCTTCCAACTGCAGGAGTTATTAATTATTGCTCAGTTGTCTGCCTGGAGAATGTTGTAGTTGTTATTGGAAGTTTGGTTTTAGTGAACAGCGAAGAGAAGAGTGAGTACGGTAGTATGTGTATTATCTCTGATATTTACAGTACTGGTGGAAAAAGCCACTGAAAAAGAGAAAAAGAATGTACAATGATATAGAAATTAAAAGAATCTACCAGTATGTCCAAGTTTTTAGAGCAGGATATATTCAGGACAAAAATGTTTTCTGAAAGTCTGTGACCTTTGAAAGAGAGTTTAAAAATATTAAAAAGCAAGTGGAAAAAAAAAGGAAAAACTTTCAGGAAAGAGGGAAATAATGGTTGAAAAGCATAGGTGGATTTGTTGTCTGCCCTCATGTTGGATGGGATTTATATTTCCTAGAAATCATGTGTGAAACAGCATCTTTTAGGAGCTTTAAATAAACACCATTCGTGCATCTTTTTGTTGCTATTGAGAGGGAGTATCTGAATTTGGGTGAACTGAGTCTCTGCTATGTGGTTTCAATGTTTTATGCCTGTGATTTTTCCAAATTTATAATAATCATTTGCACTAGGATGCTGTGGTGAAATAAGGCTGTGTGTGGTTAACAGCAGTTGCTTTCCTACTCAGTCTTGCTAGAACACTTGCTTTCAAATCCAAACCGGGGAGAGTGATACGGTGCTTTGCTATTGTTGTGCCTGGTGCTTGTTCTTATTCAACGGGGTTTTTCAGGGCTCTGTTCAAAATAATGCTGCGAGCAGTACTGGTCTCACTTTTCCTAATTATGAGAAGTGATGTATCAATACACACTATTATAAATCACAGCCCGCTTGTCAGCTGGTGGGAATTATTTCATGCTTTGCAACACCTTTATTTGCTAATGACTGTTTTGGTTATTTCTTTTTGTTTTGATAAGTATTTATGTTCTAGCTCTTAGCCTATTTCAGAATAGAAATGATTGATGTTGGTTTGAACCAAAAGCCTTCTGACTCCTCCTGATTCTTCCTGATGACTCTTTTTTTTTTTTTTTGCAAGCAATTTGATGATCACTTTCCACTCCTAAGCTATAGGATGTGGCCGTTGAACCAAGTGGGTTAAAACTACATTGTTTATGTTAAAGACTCTTTTATAGTACAAAATTCAATTCAATTCAAGTCATGTATATACACAGAAAAAGAAGTATGTGGATGAATAAGTTATGATACAAATATTAGAAGAAAAGAATCCACTGTTAGAAGCTGAAAAATGTGGCAAAGATTAACTGGAAATTCCTGTAGTCTTGGAATTAATTGAAGACTGCAAGAAGAGAACACCAGAACAAGAAGAGCATTGTAAGCAGGCATCAGACACAGTGTTTCCTTGTATTTCAGATTTATTTGCTGGGTCTTGGTGGCTCAGGCTGTGCCACTTAGGATGAAAGCCCTGATGCACCATCATCAGGAGGGCACAGAGGATGTGGCCTGGGTTGCCCCAACAAAGAGCACTGTGCCGAGAGGAGGAGGATGACCTAACTTTCCTGGTCCTCCCCCTGGCCTTGTCTAAGTTAAAGGTTTGTAGACGCTCAAAATGCTCAAGCTGTTTAAGTCCTCACGTATCTAAAAATTAGGAATTAATAAAGGTGGAAAACAACTTCCTTTTGTTTCATAGGACAGCGACAACTTTGATTTTTTTCAAAAATTTCTTGACTAAAAGAAGGTCTACCTTTACCATGTAGTTTCCTTTCTGTGTGGAGGCTTGGACTAGAACTCCCAAACCAGGATTGGTTTTACCCTCCGTGAAGATGTTTGTCTATTCTTTTCTCTTATTTTCTTTCCTATTTCCATAGTTAATCTAAATCTGTTTTTCACTTTGTTTATTGTCTTAAATTTTGTCATAAGGTACAAAACCAGAATCTGATGTACCTAAAGAAGCAGGATTGCCTGTAAATTGATGTTAGGAAAAAAAGATACTTAAGGTTTGGCTGCTATTATTCATAGTTCATTGGGACTAAAGTTTTTAGTGTGTTGGAAAAGAAACAGTACTTCTATATATTTTTCAGTATAATACCCCTTTGCAGCCCACAGGTTATGAATGAGAAATGAAAAACCCCAAGTATTTTTCAAAGGACATTTTATGCCTCACTTTCTCTGAGGCGAATTGAAGGTGTTTGCAAAGTATTTGGGGACCTTCATATGAAGGATATTCAAGTAATACGAGCACTAATATCAAACAATTGATAGAGGTGATAAGCAGCCCATTTTTATTCTTTATATGGAAAAGATTTTTTTATAGTTTCTAGAGGAAATCAAATAAAATGGAAAATTTCATGATCTCACCCTGTCGCTCGCCCCTATTGTTGTTGACAGATCTTTTGGTGTGTCTGTTATTTGTTGGTTTATGCAGAAGTGTACTCATCTCTCTAATCTTTTGGGGGAATTCTCTTTTGGAGTTACTAAAGCCGATCCCATCGGACTGTTCACAGAGCAATTTAATTGTCTGAATTACATATGAGCAGTTTGATTCTTCCCAGGTGTGTCTTAATCAGATACTGTTGATAAATAGGCTATAAAAGATGGAAATCACATAGAAGCTAATAAAATTGAAGATAATGTTTGTTAGGAGCTGTATATAATCAAAATGCCATTCAGACCACTTGTTTGGGTAGTTTCATGCGCTGTATATGGGATGAGTATAAGCACTGCACTCAAAATTACTCGAATCCAGGCTTCTTTCATTGCAGTGGTGCATGTTGTTGGTGTAAGTTTGTATTAAAAACAAAAATGGAGTGAAAAATCCTGGAGGCTGGAACTGAAGATGATCTCTTAGTATATGCTATCATTTTCTTGGCAAAAACAAGATTGGCCCCAGCATGTAGCCATTTATTTTATCTAATTTTAAATGCCCTGAATATAGGGCTTCCATTTGTGCAAGGAACAAAACCATAGAGGAAATCTTTTAACCACTGACTTATGTTCAGTTACAGTAGCGTGAGGAAAAATACCTGCTCTGGTTTAATAAAAGTAGATTTAATGACAGTTGATCGATTCTACTAGGTGCTGGTCTTGCTTTTTTGATCTTATCCCAGGAAGATCAAAAGTTGATGCACCCTGCACTGCAGTTAGCTTGTTGTGTTCTTTTGTAAGGTTTTTGGCTTAGTGTGAAGTGTTCAATCATACTCTGCTGTTCCACTGAGTTTGTCGAGAACCTAAGTACTCTAGTTAAATGCCTAAAGCTAGACTGTGAATAATGTGAAAGCTGAAATCGCTCCTGACTGTAGTTGCACGCTTGTTAGATGTCTTAGGGAGTTAAAAAAGCCTTTCTTGGAATGTACTTTTTTTTTCTATGCCCGTGAATTGGCTTGTTCCCAGATAACTTTTCTTCAAAAGCAGATATACTGACAAGCTGACAGAAATAAGCAGAATACTTATTGGGTGGAATTAGTATATATCATCATATTATGAAAAGTAAAGAACATGTTGAAGCACTAAGAACACTTCCAACGATGCCTTAAATTTGATTGGAAAGCAGAGTACAGCAGCTCCATGTTAAAATATGGAATAAAAGCACAATGGCCTTTGATATTCAGACTTCTGCTTAAGAAGAGGTTACATTCAAAAGCAGCACCACTCTTGATTAATTTGCCTGTTGTAGTTATATTCCCTAAGCTTCTGTAATTGGCAGTGTCGTGATAAAATAAGCACTCTGAATACTGTGTGACATATTGGACACAAAGGAATTGCAACTCAATGTGACATTTTATAGTATATTCCAAAATAGATGTATTTATTTGTTATATGAAACTGTAATTCCTGTGGAAGTCAGTGATGAAAATACTCACCCCAAATCTAGGCGTGCAAAGAAGGTGGTGCAGTGTCTCCCCTAAATCATTGCACTCTGATTTAGTGCTACGTGCTGAAAGAGGAGAATAAACTACATACATATATTATTACCCGGAAGTATTGGGTTAAAGTGAATTATTTTAATCTTACCATCACAGTAGCAATTTAGTATGTTTTCTTTAATGCAACATGTAGTTACTGCTACAGAGAATGTGAAGGATGTGGACTAGAGCAGAAAGAGTCTTCAGGTGTCTTTTAAACTGTTCTAAGCTGTCCATGCTTTGAAAATATTCAAGGATCTGTGATATGAGCTGTTTGACATTTCTCCTGTTCCAAATGCTCAAAGGAATAAATCTACATAAAAAGCAACTTAGTTTAAAAAATGAAGGAGTCTTCGAGATGATGACTGAAATCTTCGAATGTTAATTTTATATTCCTCTTTTGGCTGACCACTACAATAAAACAACTGAATCAAACACATTCTTTTATGTATAAAATACATAGTTTGGGGGTTTTAACAGCTTTTTTTTTCCAGTTTTAGTCTAATTCAGTTTGAAACAGCTGTTCCTAATCTGTGCAAAACAGATTTTTGATGGAAATCATGACATTCTCAACTGCAGCAGTGTTACTGGGTGCTCTCATATCAGAAGTTATCTTTTTCTTTGTTAAAAGAATTTTCATTCAGAGAAAATGAGGGAAAATGTCACGTTTACATCAAATAAGCTGCCCTGAAAAGAACAATAGCTTTTTTTTCTTTTCTCCTCCCCTTAGAGTTTCATTCATTTCTGATACGTTTTTCTACAGGACTATTTTATAAAAAAAATCACCGGATGCTTCACCATTAGTGGGATTTTTATTCTAATGTTCCTTGCCCTACCCATATGCTTTCTGTTGGATTCTATTTAGAGTTTTCCCTGCAGTTGTCTCTGCACTGAGACTTAACAAGTTTTCTGGCGTGCCTTATGGTTCAGTTTTGCTCTGGAGTTGAATCCTGTATTTGCAGAAATTTCAGTGTAGCATTTTCAGTTTGCTCGGTGCCATTTCTTTTTTAATTTGACTTCACTGCATAGCTCATATTCTGAAGCTCTGTGTAGAGATTTCATAGATCGTGGAACTGATCAAATCTGCAAACTCTTTTATGCATGGTAAGCAAAAGATAACCTGTCACGTCCAATTTCCTCATTCTTTTGGGCATCCTGCAATATAGAGGGAAATATTTGATGCCAATTTTTAAGCATTAAAGCCATTGCAAAGTTATCTTATCCCTAACAGCAAGGACAGAAGAGAATTGTATTTGTTAGTGTTTTTCTGTGCAAAAGAATTTGCTGTCTAGTTGACTGTGTGAACACAAATGCATGATGATGTTTTGAGAGATTTGGGGTGGGAAGGATGAGGGTTTTAAGAGTTGCACCATTACCAACTTTACATGGTGCTGGGGGAATTCTTGACCCTATGAACCACAACACTAAAGTCTCTTCTGGGTTATTTTTAAGGCCTATTTTATCAATTGAAATAAAAGCTGACGTGGAAGGTCGCACAAAAACCCCTTTCTTTTAGCACAGACTATAGTAGCCTGGATGTTCTCTTTTCCTGTTGGTCCTCAGGAAGAGTCAAACATCAGCTACAGTCCTCACAGCTTGCTCAATTCTCTTGGTACTTTCATGGAAGTTTCATAGTTGATCCTGTTGGGCTGGATAACTTAAATGTCTCCTGTGAAAACCTTTATTAGAGCAGGGCACCTTTGAGTCATACCTTTACTTTCGTGCAAGATGAGGCAGGTACATTTGGGACTGTGAATGTGTCTTTTTCTGCTTTTGCATATCTGCAACCTCCCCGTTGTAAGTCCTGATGGAATGCAACTTCTTTGGTAGTCTAGAATTGAGCACGTGGATCCCGCCACCTGCACGTTCCCAGGAAATAAAACTGGCTTGAGCTGTGTCTCTGGAACTAATCTGGATTGTGCTCTTGAGACAGACTGCATCAATAAAACATTTATGCAGTAACTGTTTCATTTTTTGAGATGACTCAGGGAAATATCAAATGAGAGCTGTCCTGCTTCATGGCCCTTCAGGATTGTCTTCCCACAACCTGTTGATGGCCCTGCTAAGTAGTGGGTAACTGTCCCTAACAACCCAGCAGTTGATGTGGCTGTGCAATGAAGTGATTAAAACTGCCTTACGGTGGTATAACTTGCAAAATACAGTAACAGCAGAGGAGAAGACAGGTGCCAAAGCCAAGCACACCATAAAAAAGAGGAACCTTGGTGGGATTTTTAACATGGGGCAGTGTCAGAGATGAAATCATTCATCAAAGAAATGCTTTAATAATGTTTCCTTATTACTTAAGTTCGTGTGTTAAAGGTAAAGGAAGGAAATACTTTACTACTAAAAGTGCTGCTAAATGTTTCCACTTCCAAATTGAACATTTTGCCCAACAAATACTTCAGGAATATTTATAACATTATTTGATATTTCTTTCTTCCCACAGTCTAAAGAACCTGACTTGAGGCTGCTTTAGGATTAAGTGAGATTACCAGCATCTTCTCTCCATCCCTCTTGTGTATCTTCTATGAATACATCCTAATAACTATTGATATTGCATTCATCCTGCAAGAAGCCAAGACCTTTAGTGTTTGCTGATGCTGCAGTTCTGATGTTGTGTTTTCCTTGCAGGTAAAATCAATTGAGACAAATCTTGGTAACTTTTCCAGCGCAATAAAATGACTACACCAGGCAGACATTGAACATTTCCTTTTATTAAATATGAGCATGCTCCTAAAGCACGTATAAAACGTTGTTCTAGTACAATTGATTGGTTGATCCACTAGATTTAAAGGTCAACTATAATCACAATTCAGGATGATTGAAGAAGGTATAGAAGTGCTACCGTGCTTTCCATAGCTGCATACCCTCTCCTGGTGCTCCTTGCTGTTCCTCCCGTATGTCTTAATTTACTCAGGTATAATAGATAAAGGGCACAAGTTGATGTTTCCTCCAAGTCAACACCTTCCTTATCAAAGACCTGAAGTGGATGAACGGACTCTACTCGCTCTATATAAAACAGAAGTGAAAAACCTTTATGGAGTAGGCTGCCGACTCGCTGTTTTGCTGGATGCTCCATTTGGCTCCTGCCGTTGTGCAGCCGGGAGGTGATGGTGTCTGTTCAAAGCACAGCACTGCAGAGCAGGTGGAGGCAGATTTTTCATGGGTGGAGACTTTTGGTTCTGGGAATTAAAGGAACGTCTCATTAGTGGTGTTTCATGTGACAGCTTGGTACTATGTAGTTGTCCACAGAGACCAAGGGACTTTGTAGTGTTATGTTTTGTAAATGTGCTGTTTTCAAACTCATCTTCCCATCTAGTAGACAACCACATTTGCATACAGATGTGGGTAAATTTTTTGCTAATCCAAATGAGACAGCTGTTTTGCCACAGCAACTTGCACCAAGTAGAAGCAGCAGCACTGACATAGAACACCTGGTTTTCAGATACAAGTAGTTTTCTCTGCAGCGTAGCAAGAGGAAACCTCTTTCTCCCATGTTTTCCCTTCAAATCACAGGACTCTCTCTTCCTTCCTCGAGTTTGGTCATTCTGACCGACAGATACTGCTTTTTATTGCTGTATCCTGAGGTGTTGGAACTCAGCTTGCTGTGGCTGCAGCAACAGCCCCACAAACTTTTGCTGCTACATTATTGCAACATTCCTCTGCCCGTTGCTTTTCATGGAGCCATCTCCATATTGCAGAGCCGTCTGTTTTCCTTACTGGCTGAGCATTAGGCTCAGTAGTATAAATTATGAAGCCTTCCATGGCTTTCAGCTGTTCCTGTTTGCTTGGTGCACCAGGAGCCTTTAGCTCTTTCAGCCTCGTTTATGGGTTTTACCTGCTCTTTTATATTTTTTTTGAGTGCCTCAGGCAAAACCTGGAGTTGAATGAATTGTCAGTTGTTCATGTTGCTGAGTTGTTGGCTTGGAAAGAAATAAACTTTGGGATGTGTGTAGGGCAGTGTACTTGTTCACAAAAGGCAGAAACTAGAGAAGTAATGAGAAGTTAAAAAATGGTTTTTAAGTCAAAAAACTCCCATTACTTTGTTGTTTCTTTTTTTTCCTTAGTTTCTGTACATGTGTACCAGTTTGTCACACTGACTACGTGATCTCATACAGATCCCTATGATCTCTTCACAAGCTACAGAAGACTTAAGGATGCTTTTGGACACTAATGCCAAATTCACCAGCATATGCCTGTTCCTAAACCTAAGAGCACACGTTTTTTCTTCTAAATGTAGTTTCCTTGTCTATCTTGAAGACTAAAAAAATGTGATTTTTTTTTCCTTGTATACACAATATGCTTTTAGCTTTTCCCTTCACAGTTCAGACTAAACCAGTGACTTCCCATAACTTGCAGTGTTCTGCACGTAGTGCAGCTGTGCGCCGTGTCACGAGCAGTAGCTGCAGGAGCTGCTTTTTGAAGGACAGCACAGCACTCTGGACGCGTGCAGGTTTGCCTGGACCTTGCTGGTAAATGTAACTCTGCTGCCTATAGAAATCAATGGCTCTCAGCTTTCAGTAAGGTGATAACTGAAACTGTGGCCCAAAATAACATTTGGGAAGGGAGGGCAGTAGAGGGGTGGGTGGTCCCGTCTATCCTGTCCCCAGTGCGGTCAGTTCTGCTGGGGGTTTCCATGAGGAGTTTTGTTTGCGGCTTAGCTGGGAGACACTTAAGTGGTAATTGGGTTATTGAGGAGCTCCCGCAAGGCAGCTGATGCATGAGAAGTCACAAGTGACAGATTCTCTTGAAATCCAGAAAAATGAACCAGTTAGATTGTCCTGTGTTTTTAACTGTGTCCCACAGCAACTGAAAAACAGCTCAATCTGAAACTTAAAACTCCCCTGATAAGATTAGAGCAAAACTCCAGGTATATAGAGAATATGTAGTGTTTATTGTTTCTAGAAAGTAGCATTTCGGGTTGCATTGTGGCAGTTAGCTACAGGAGTGTTCTGGGGCTTGTGTGGGTGGGGACGTTTTGTGCTGAACACAGTGACAGCTGCAAGTGTCGTCTTCAGAAACACAGGACTGGCCCCGAGTATCAATCTCTTTCCCCTCTATTCCTATTTTGAATCCAGGAAAGAGAAGCATATGTTTTCTTGCATCCGATACATTGGTGTTACCTTGTGAAGGATGGCAAGGTTGTGTGTTTATGTGGCAAAAGAGGAAATCTCAAATTTGAGCAGACTTGTGTTTTTTTTTCTGTAGTGTATTAGAGATTTCCATGATATCCATGGTTAAATTTCCATTCGTGTAGCTATGCATGCGCTCATGCTACATTGCTGCTGTTGAAATTGGTACTGTTATATTATTAATACTGCAGATCATGTCAAGGAGGTGTCTTGCCTCTAATACGAACGTAAGAAGCTTTGCCTACCCCATATGAAATCTCAAATTGGAACTGAAGATGCTAAAAAATTTAAAAGGGACAAGGTCAGCCTGAAAATTATATGTTTTAAAAACCAGAAAAGCATGCATTTTTAACAACAAATATTACTTCTACTAATGCCTGTGTAATTTTGGTTATTACAGCTTAAAATGATTCTAAGCATTATTTTAATTGTTTTTACTATTTTTTGATCATTTGTCCAGGTGCCCGTTCATCTTCAGTTTCCCTTTTGAGACATGTAAGAACTGATCAAAAGCATTTGAGTGCCTAAAATCCTTCTGTACGGTCAGACCAGTTCAATTTATTTATAAAAGAAAAGATAATGGATCAAGTACAGGGTCTAGACCATGACACAACCCTTATTTTTTCTTCCCGTGGCATGTTCACTACCTACATGCTTTCAAAGTTGAGCTCTCGAGATGAGAACGGTCTCTGTGCAGGAGAACGTGCTGTCCTCCAGAGCTTAGGGTTTAATTTGGAAGTTCTGAAACTCAGTTTTAACTTATTTCCACTAAGGAGCTGGCAAAATGTTTTTTAGATTTCAATTAGTGCCTGATTGAGACAGAAGATGAGTGACCTGCTGTGAGTGACCAACAGCTCCTCTGTGTCAAGTGGTAGAATGGAGGGAAAGGTTCAAACCTTGAAATGACCCAGCGTAACGCCTCCTTGGACTGTGCTGAAGAATTGCTGAGCATCTGGCTGCAATCCTTGCCTATAGGAACTCTATGCTAAATATAGTAAGTACTATAAAACATATGGTGGTTTTGAAAATGTGAGATTCCTCAGATCCACACCCAAAACGAGTGGAATAAGAATTCCGCAGATATATTTAGTAATATTTGTAAAGAAGTAAAATGAAGAGCATCACAGAGGAAAACTCTTGAGACGATAAATGTGGAAATAGTGAAATACTCTAAATAACGTTCTGTGCATGCAAGTAGGTGCTGCATAACTACCTCTTCCAGCTGTGTGATCCTGCACCCTACCAAGCCAGGGTCAACTGGGGAAGAAGTGTGTGATTTGAGTCCTCAGCACAAGGAGACTGATTTAAGATTGCCTGGGCGATGTGAAATGGAGCATTTCTTAGGTATTGAATGCTTGATTGGGAACCTTAGCAATTTTTAATGCAACTTTTTAGCATGTATAACAAAACATGGAAAAAATACTGCTTTCCTCTTCCTGGATGTTAATCTTCAATTTGGAAATTGTTTTGGGGTCAGCACAAAACCCAGATGTCCTTATAAAGACTATGTTATAAATTCCTAGATAAATACAATAAAAAGCTTTCTGGAGAGGATTTCTTCCTTTTGCTGGTAGTGGGAGAGGGGTAAAGGAAATAATGGATGTGCACGGTTAGCTGTGGCCCGGGTTTCGTGTGGCAGCTCTTTCCTTTGGCTTGCATATAGCAGCAGCGCATTTTAGCACCTCGCCTACAGCATCCACCTCCTGATAGCAAAACTTGCCAATAGAAAAGCATTCAGCACTTCATTATTTCTACAACCTGAGTGCATTTGCAAATTAATTGACGTGTGGGAGGAAAGGCATCTGCTATTGTAGAAGCCCTTAACTATTGCAGTAAAACTAGAAATAAACTGTTCGGCTGCAGTAAGTGCATATGCAATTGCAGGTGTTGAGGTTCCTAAATCAAAGTGGTGTCTTGACCATTTTTGTTGTTATCTTTATATTATTATTAATTTTTAAATCCTGATGTTGCTCACCAACTAGTCAACATCGAGACAGTATAAGAAAGATAAAACATGTATACTTAGATACGGATGGTTAGCAAGTCATTTTGTATTTGTTGCTGGCTAAGCACCAAATGAGATTTTTAATTAGACCTGTAATGAATGACTGGGAGCATTTTAAAGGCTCTTAATTCTGTGGTGTAATCGAGTTAATTACAATATCATTATAAGCTCCCATGGAAATAATATGAAGTGCATTCCAGTTGTTTCACTCTGAAAGATCTTTCTGAGGTGCCTCTGGCTTTATCTAAAATATTCCTACAGAAAATCTTAAACAGTAACTGCTTTGTGTTCCCTTCCAGCAAATGCTGCAGTTCGGTGTAACACACTGTTCCTGTTCTCATGGTGTTGGAGCTGCTTTTTGGTGTTGCAGCAACCTGTAAATTGCTGGTAGCTTCTCATAATGGAGGATCTGGGTCTTAGTTTTGGTTGCATCGCGTAGTATTTCCTTGTTTTACTGGTTTCTGTTCAGTTAGCCTACCCGAGCGTGGCAGATGAGAGTAAGAATATGTGAGCTATTTTCAGAAATAAAGATTCCAGCAGCTTTAGAGCTGTTACTCTTTGTGCTGTGGCAAAAAAATATGTGTAGCAAAGAGGTGTTTTTGCAAAGCATATGGCTTTTACACTCGTTCAGACTACAGTAAGTTTTAGATTTGGTTGTAAAACAACTCCGTGCTTTTTTGCACTCTCTAGTCTGAGTGTGACATCTCCAACAGATGGACAGATAAACTTTTGGTAAGCCGTGGCTTCCCTTTGAGCAGAGGAGATGAGATTATTTCCATTTGTTAAAGTCGATGGAGAAAACTCATCTGTAGAATCTGCTGTGTGCTTAGATGTTGGGATGTGGAAATTTGATAGATCTGCAGCTGAGCAGCAGAGTTGCTGCTTTGGGGGCTGTTGGCAGGTGGAATGCAAGCTGGGCTCCTGCTTTGACTCCAAGCCTTGTTAGAACAGTAGCTTTATCTACTTTCACAACGCGTGCCCTATCTTGGAACAAGCACGTTGCTCAAATCCACCTTATCTCTGCTTTGGCTAATACATTGTCTTGCTTTTGGTAACCCTAGATTATCAGGATTGGATCTGTTTCGTATTAAATTCTACCATGAAGACTTAATTCTAACCTTAATTAAGCCTGCCAGGATGGTAGAACCGCCTTTTCTCTTTCAGTAACTTTGCTGGTCACTCCTTTATATATTCCATCCTCTTGACTATTACAGATTTTGTAAATAGTTTAGAAATGCCATCTTGTGATGTATGGGCCTCTTTAACATTTCTTTGATTTATGTGCAGTGCGCTGAAGAAAAAGCAGAGGAAGCATATTATTCTGAGAAAAAATGTTGCCAATCTTCACTTTTTCAGTGTTAGTTAAAAGCTACACTTTTATCAATCAAACCTGATAGATTCTGTCTTCCTTTTTTAAAAGCGCTCATAACTTAACTCGTTGAAGTCTAAAGAAATAATTTGACTAAAATTTTTATAAATGTCTGCTTGTTTTTTTGAATGTATAAGGTGAAATCTCTTTTAAATTGATTTTTCGAAAGTGGGCTTTTTTTAGGCTTTTCAGATTCGGTTATGTAAAAGTAGAGACATTCAAAATCACCGAAGTAACACTAAAATTTTGGGGATTTAAAGTGAAATTTGGCCATATGATGCTGGTAGTAGTAGGGCATTGCATAAACTGATGTAGTAAAATACATATTGGCCTCTAGCACTGTGAATTAAAATGATTTCCCTGCCTTGTGTATGACAAGGTTTGCTGATTTATGATTGCCTGACTTCTTCTGTAAATATTGTAACGAAATGCAGCATGCTAATATTTCACGAGTTCAACATTGTTTCAGATAATGTTCCTAAAAGTTCATCATGTAAAGCATCAAATGATATTCTGATGGATTAAAAAAAAAGAGGAGTTTTTAATTTATAGTTTCTGGTTAATGCATAAGGTTGTTTTTAGCTGGACAGATTCTTCAGTGAAGCTTCAGTGTGAGGTGCTCATTGCTGATAGTGGTGAGTTGTCCTAAAGCTGATAGGAGGTTGAAAACCAGGATTCAAACATGTATTGTGAATTTTGATCGTAGATTTTAAGTGAGAAGAAAAGAATATTTTGCACCTTATGACAAGAAACAGTTTCATTTTTTGGGGCCGTCACTCCTCAGAATTTGGCTTGCAAACGCTCTGCACCGGGTGGGCTCTCCGGCAGAGCAGCCCCTGCAGAACGTGGCACATTGAAGGGGGAAANTTGTTTTTAGCTGGACAGATTCTTCAGTGAAGCTTCAGTGTGAGGTGCTCATTGCTGATAGTGGTGAGTTGTCCTAAAGCTGATAGGAGGTTGAAAACCAGGATTCAAACATGTATTGTGAATTTTGATCGTAGAATTTAAGTGAGAAAAGAATATTTTGCACCTTATGACAAGAAACAATTTCATTTTTTGGGAGGCCGTCACTCCTCAGAATTTGACTTGCAAACGCTCTGCACCGGATGGGCTCTCTGGCAGGGCAGCCCCTCCAGAACGTGGCACATTGAAGGGGGAAACGATGCGTTGCTTTCCAGCCCTCACCCCTGCGGACGCAGCGGATCTGTAACTTCCAACCACCCGTGATGATTCAGGGATTTGTCTGTGTTAAAATCTGGGTTGTTTCAAGGGAAGGTGAGAATTTGAGCTGCTTTCTTTGAGTACATATAACAGCGACCTGTGTTGGTACCTCTTATTTTTTTGGTTTCGTTTATACTGTGTTGTAAGGGGTATAAATTAATCAGATGAAGAATATTCTTCTGTCTGAAGAATATTCCTATAAGGAAATAGGCCGCATGTATTTTGTCCCAGATCTAACTATACTGCTTAGCTATTGCTGCTTGTCATTGCTAGCCAGCTGGAAATTAGCATTCCCAGCAGCAGCACTGCTTGGAGGTGCCTGCGAGAGGGAAGGAAGGACGAGTTCATGCTTGGAGAGCTAAGAATGAAGAAAAAACGAGCCAAAAAAAAGGGATGAGGGGAGATGTGACCTTCCTCCTGCGTTTTCATCCTGTGTAGCAGCAAAAGGGACCATCTGAGGAAGAAGCCTCTCTTCTGCCTTGGCAAGTTCAAGCAGTCCGTAAGCAATATTCTTGCAAGCCCTTCTGCTGGCAGAGCAGTGCTAACCTCTCGCAGAGGAAAGCAGCGGTGCCTGGGGCAGCTTTGCAGAGTACACGGGTGCCATCTCTCTGGGACGAGCTGGGCTGGAGTTCAGCTCTGGAATTGGGACTGCTCCTTCTGGAAGGCCGCAAGAGGTTGCGTAAAGCCGCGTTTCAAACCGTTAGCCTGATGGCAATTTTCTGACAATTAGCGTGGATATTTGCTAGTTTAAACGTATTGTGCATTTTAATGATTTTGAGAGTGACCAAAACTAAGCAATGGCAAAAGTTAGCAGGAGTTAAAATAATTAAATTTAATGAATTGGGGGAAGAAAAAAAAAAAAAAAAACTGTGTTAGCAAGATGCATAGCAGCCGGTGACATTAATGCTGCTTTGCTACACCCAGGAACATGAGATTTCCCTCTGGAGTTCTCTGACCCTTTTCCCCCTCTACCTCATTGCAGAGCTGGACCAGTTGGATTTGCATAAGCTGCACCTTATTGTAGAAGTTTTATGGCAAAAGAGCAATCTGTTTTTTATGGCAGTGTAACGTAGTTTACTACTAATAGTAAAATTCAAACACAATGCTGCAAATTGTGGCACACTACTGCGCAAGTCAAGGGGGTTGTGCCTGTAGCTTGTGAGCCCTTGTTTCTACCACACAGTTTTAAACTTTCTTCAGATTTCTGTATTGAAGAACCTGAACATCCCCTTTTACTAAGGCACCAGGCCATTTCTGCCATCAGCGCAGCTGCCACCTGAGCCCCTGACACCAAAGATTTAATCTAGGGCTCCAGAAAAAATTAATTTTACCATGAGATCAGTGTCTCCAGTTCGCAGCTCCAATAGCGCTTTAAGGCAGTGCAGCAGCACTGGAGAAATACTAATTGTGGCCTTGTTTAATCTTGAGTTTTAATGATGACTTTTCCTTGTTACAGATTATTTATCCTCTGCAAGGAGAATGTCCACGTCAAAAGGAATTTAGTTTTTATTTATTATTATTTTTATCAAATAGACATTTTGTGTCTTTAGGCTTTAATGGGATCCATTAAGTGCAGCATGCAAGTGTGAATGTGTATCATAGTGGTAAAGCTTGAAATACTATATATACTACTTCAACATAAGAAATTTTAGATTTCTTTTAATCTCCAACCCTGTTAGCTTTATAGTGGTGTTGATGTTATCCCCAAATCTTAGATATGTCACTAGTGCAACTGGATTCCAGCACTTGGAGCAATAATAGTGACTTTCGCAGGGACCTTGGGCCATGCAGCCGATTTTATTGGGAGGAAGATGCTGATGCTGTTGCGGAGGTTTTGACCAGCTCCTTCAAGAAAGTGCCTGGTTGCGCCATCTTCTGCGTGGCAAAAAGCCAAAGATTTGCAAGGAATATTGGAATAGAGGGGTTATTGATGCAGTCGCTCATCAGCAGAATGCCAATGTGTTTTTGGAAGAAAAATATGGGACAAACACTTTGAGGCTCAAATCCCCCACTAATTAAAACAGCACTCTCAGCAAAAACCTGAATTCAAAGGCAACGGGGCAGAGGGTGGAGCGAAGACAAGGCATGAAAAGAAACAGATGGAGGAAAGCATCAATGCTTTTGGTATTGTATGTTAGAAAAAAGAGACGTTATTATGAGTCTCTGCTTGTTTTTCAGTCTACCAGCGCAGGGGTGGCAGGAGAGGGCAGCAGGAAGCGAGGCTGTTGTGCAGGGGCGGGTGCAGGTAGGTCTGCCCGGAGCGCTCCCGCCGGCCGGCTCGCGGATCGAGGGAGGCGGCGGGCGCTGCGCGGCCGAGCGCGACGCAGACGAGAGCAGGTACCCGCGAGAGGCTTTCAAGGGACATGGGAGCTCGTTAGTGCCACAGCTTCCTTAGGTTACATCTTACACGGGAAAGAGGCAGCAGCCCTTGTATAGGGGATTAAAGAACCAACTGGGTTTAGCCTTTGTTACCCTCACGGTGGGTATTTGTTGCTTAGGTAATTGCTAAATTTGGAAGTATTTGAGGAGATAAATGTTTAAAATAACAGAAAATAAAAATGTGTGTTAATTGTACACAAGAGCAAAAGCCTGGTGGCTTGCTTCCCTGTTAATTGAAAAGCCTGCAGCCCAGTTACACAGAGGGAAAACCAATGAGTAAATAAATTGGAGACTCTGCTCTTTTGGTTTATTGATGCTGTTTTGGCCAAGTCAAGAATGCAGCTACCCTAAAATGATCAAACATTGTTTAGAAAAAAGAATTTCCAAACTGGCCTCATTATCTGAGAAAAGCTTAAAAAATATCAATTAAAGTAGTGTAATTTTTTTTTCTTGCCTACTTTAG
Source organism: Crypturellus undulatus (assembly GCA_013389825.1). NCBI lineage: Eukaryota > Metazoa > Chordata > Aves > Tinamiformes > Tinamidae > Crypturellus > Crypturellus undulatus. The sequence goes on along the minus strand of VWPW01006906.1, from coordinate 60,738 downwards.
TCTGCAGAGATGAAACTGGGGGAGTGTCATCCTTGCTTGCTCATTGCTCTTTTCAAAAGAAATACCAGAGTTTTATCATAATAGATGAAGCCTTTGTTAGCAGAAAGAGAGAAATAATTTAATGATCAGGGGCACAATACTGTGTATCTTAAAAGAAGGCAAATATGCATTCATTTGCTGGAAACCTGGAAGCTTCCATGGTGAAGTATCTGCCAGCCACTTCTGTAAAACTGCATTTTGCTAAGAAATGGAAATCTCTGTGTGTGTGTATACACATATATATGTAAAATCTGAAAGAACCCTTTTCTGTTTGTGTGGTGTATAATAATGTTTAATGCAGAATAATGTGGTCCAAACAAAAAAAAACTTTTGTTTTCACTTTTTAAAGCAAACTAATTGGTGCTTGAAGAGCTTTAAATAATATTAATATGTAAATGTAATTTTTCAACTGTGAGTTGACGTGATCAATGGAAATGCTCCAAGTGATTTCCCTTCCCACTCTCCTCCTTTCCTTGCAACTTTAAATGGCGTTGTAAGTAAGTGGAGTGTAATGACTTGTTTGGTCAGCAGTCAATGCATGTAAAATCTCCAGTGCATGAATTATGCAAGCAAAAGACCTTTAGACCTAGCAGAATTCCAACACAGAAGCCTTAATTTGAGAAGGTTTAAGCGAGAATTCATTTAGTCCATGCATGCGGCTTCCAAACATGTGTTGCAGAGCAGTGTTGGCTAAAATATCAACTTAACAAATGAAATCTGTGAAGTTCTGCTGAAGGAGGGGACCTGAATGCTACTGACAGCAGAAATTCTGGCCATCCCAAAGTGGTCATCCCTGGTGTGATATGGGCGGGAAGGATGGATTGCTTTGTCTTGGAGAGAGGAGAGTCATCAGAAGAGAGTAAATAGCAGATATTATGTGATAACTTTTCTTGATGCTTACTGAACTAAATCCAGACTGTATTTATCCAATATTCCTTTGCTATTTGAATTGTTCATGTGAAAGCCCAAGATATTTCATGTGAATGAAAAAAACGCCCTGTTACAACTGAGAAAAAAAAAAGACGACTTCCAAGTGGTCTCTGTATTGCAATAAAGCTCACTTTATGAGGACGCTCGAGAACCAATATTATATAATCTAGCTCTCATATGTTCAAATACCTCACGAAAAGGTAGATTTTGGTGCCTAGAAAGCATTAGTGACATTAGTGACTTTTTTCTTGAAAAAATAAACTGTGTCACCATTAGCAAACATAGAAAAATCATGAACTTGGATGTAATGACATTTAGAACCTGTTTTTATTTACCTTTAAGTTAGAGCTTTTGTAGGTATTCAGATGTTATTTTCAGTAACTTTCCTACATCCATGAGAACTAGAGTCTTTTTTGATTTTTAAAATGTGAAATTCACACATCTGCCTGATGTGTGGGTCTCCTCTCCAGTGTGTGTATATATATAAGAAAAATATCAGCTATCATGAGACTCGTCATAAAACTGTACAAGTTGGCACTGGTGAATATCCTAGCTGCTAAGTGTTATAAATTGATTTTCGTGTTGTTTTTTATTTCTTCGTTTTCTGAGGAAGCTTTTACGTTTCATCTGCATGTATTGGGGAAGAAGGATCAATCTCATTGAAGTTTTACAGCGGAGTATTTCATTAGCAAGTAAAGAGCTTAGCTTCTCATAAAGCAGGCAGAATTCTCCACTGCTGAGAGACATGGATGTCTTGCTGTAATAAAACCTCTGAATGAAGGGGATTCCTTAGTGACTGATAAAGAAATGATTTGCAGTGCAACCTCGTGTGTCAGTATTCAAGTTCAGTAAGAATTTAGTGTATTTTTGGGATAAAGCTATTGCTGTTGCTCATTTGGGGAGCCAGGAATGCCTGGTGAGCATCCCGCAGGAAACCCCATCCCGCAAGTGCCCAATGGTTGGATGCACTGGGTGTGTTAGACCCAAGAACACCTCAACCAGGTCAAACCAAAGGCAATAATTTTATGCAATGATAGTTTGGTAGGTTTTTGGTGTGATCAGCATCTGCTGATGCTGGCAGTCCTGTGTGTGTTCTGCAAGTAGAAAAATCAACTCTCTGCACTCTTTCCTATCCACTGGTACCGTTGCATCTTGTGCCTGTATATTAAGAGTATTTTTGATACCATGGGTGCTGCTCCAGAAGTTTTTGCTCCTGTTTCTACTCCTCAAACAAATGATTCGGGAAAAATCTCCCAACTCTTCAGCCAGCATCTCCATTTCTAAAAAGATCTTTTATGGAATATGATACGTTAATAATGTATAAATCAAGTTCGACAGAAGCTGCCTGTCAGTTTTACTAACTTTGACCTTTTATCCCTTTATAAAAATTGTTTGGTTAAATATTTGATGGACCCTTATAGATTTTGACAATTGGAAGCATAGTAGGTTCTATATATTTACTTGTAATTAATAACAATAGTTTAATCACTGAGAATCAGCCTTCAAGGACAATTTAAATATGTATGTATTGAATTTTAATTCCTGTCTTTCCTGCGTCTTGACATTAAATGTCAAGCTGGCCAGGAAGTTTTGAATGTTTTTAAAAGGTTAAGATGGAATTTTCTGGTTAGCACCCATGAGACCTCTGTCTTTGAGCAAGTGGCTAAATGATGGTTTTGTTTGAAATACCCGTCACAACTGGGTCAGCAGCACAAAATGGCTGAATGGGGCTGCCTTGAATAGGGTGCAAAAAACGGAAGGAAAAGCATGTTCCTGCAGTTCCAGGGTCCTCTGCCGAGGCAGCTTTTCCCTTTAATTCCCTAAAACCCGCTGCATATTGCACTCGCTGCACATTCTGGTAGTGCAGATTGAGAGCTAAGCCCCTGACACTTTGAAGCATCGCCTCTCAAGCGCGCACTGTCCATTGCTCTCATTGATTTTTTTTTTTTTTTTTTTTTTTCCTTTTTTCCATTTCAGAAATCTGTGGGAGGGAGACGAATCCGAATATAATTCCTCGGCCAAAGTGGAGCTGTCGGTGCTCTCCTGTCCCCGGCTGTGCTCTTGGGCTCTGCTCTGGAGCTGCCAAGATTGGGCAGCCCATTAGGCCCTTGTGGACACACTGAGCGTTGCCACTGGAGTCAGACTGGGTTACTGGAAAGTTTTCCCTGTATTTATAGCCCTTTTGCGGTGGAACACTTTACCTGGCTTTGTTTTCTTCCTTTTACGTTTTTAACAGGTCATTTCTTACCTGCAGCCTTTTCTCTGTAGGGGTCACAGAATTAGTTTTGTTAACTTGTAGATCTGTTAACCTTTTCTGGAAGCAATCTTTAGAGGTCTTAAGGAAAGCCTTGCTGTGGCACATGAGGAACTGCCTTTCTCTAACATTGAATCTCAAGCTTTTTGTTTTCTTCTTCCAGTTCAAAGGGAGGAATTAAAGTGGATTGAAGCTGTTTAGATACAAGTTGTAGCTTTTTGCGCTTGAGGTTGGTTTGAGGGCAGACCCAGTGTGGTGGTGGTTCCTGAAGCCACAGACAGTGAAAACATCTCAGAATCTCGCGACTTCATGTGTGAATTTCTTTCATTGGCAAGTAAAATAAAAGGGTAGTGAGGAAACCTACTGAATGTGAATCTTTCATTGGCAACAGTTTGGTGCAGGGTTCTAGCAACTATCCCAAAGCCCTAAGGTCTTTAGACCAAGCTTTCAGAGAATCAGTGACTCAAGCAAATCCTTTGAGTAAGTGGCTTTGTGGCATAATTTCCATTTCATTTCTATATTAATTGATATCATATCTCATCCAAACAATACGTGAAATACCGGGCATTAACTGCCTGGCTGTCATTTTGATCAAGTCTGTGTGTACCAAGGGTAGAGGTGTGACAAAAACACTGCAGTGGACAAGTATTTTAATATATATCTTTTTATTATCTAGTTGCAGTACCATGCGGGGCTTGCATCTGGCCTTCTGAATCAGCAGTCTTTGAAACGTTCTGCCAACCAGATGGGAGTATCTGCAAAACGCAGACCAAAAGCTCAGCCTACAACTCTGGTCCTGCCTCCTCAGTAAGTAATGGAGTATTTTAGAGTTTCCATCATAGGTGAGATTTTCTTGAACTTCTTAATTATTTTAATTTAAAAATGAGTGATAGCTTCCTGCTTGAATTTTTATTTTAGAAAGATAACTGAGATTGTTTGGGCTTGTTACATACTGGATACATGGAACAGTATATTGTTTTCTCCCTTATGAAGGGACCTTGACGGCAGAAAAGTAAGGATTCTTCTTTGGAGGTAGCATCATAAGCTTTCGCAACATGCAGTTGTCATTGAGGCAAGATGTTCCCTTCATTAGTATTACTGAAAGCTTCAAGTAGGACTTTTTCTGAAGGTCCTAAAAGGCTGAAGCCAAAAAGTCTTTGGTGTGAGTTCTTCCTTGACAAATGTCTGTACTGAGTCCATCTGTTCACCATATGTTAATTTTGTATCAGATCTAAACTCTTTTACAGGTGACAAGCAATTATGAGGACACTTAGAAACTGTTTAAGGACACAGGCTATCAACACTTCAGGCAGTCTGTGTACTGATGCCAAAAACAGATGCCCACAACTAAGCTTATAAATTAATAAAATGCTTAAAAAATTTAGTTACATATAAGAAAAAGATTATTATGTATAAAATGAAGCACTAAGGAATTATTCATTGTATTGAACATCCTTGAAGTTTGTGGACACTCTGCTTTTTTCACAGAACAAGAATAGTTGATGTATAAACACTGCTACCAAAAACTTCATAGTTGTAATAGTAAAAGTCCCTTGTCTCAGAGTCCACAGGCCTAAATTCATGAAGGAACCAAAGAAAGTCTGGACTTTTTCCCAAAATGAGATCAGATCACAATCATCAGACATTCCCCCTTGTATATTAACTTTAAAAAGCTGCTCGTTCACGAGTCCATAAAATGCTCCATCACTTACCAATACTGCTAGGAGAAGAGTGATTAGAAGGGCAGCTTTAACAGGACCAGAGCTTTGGGAACTCGATATTTTCTGTGAAGCTGCAGTGATAAATTATGACACATGTTGGCTAATTAATGTAATTGCTTTGTAGGTGCTTTTCTTTGGGGTGTCAAATTTCTCAGCTTAAAATGGAATTTTCTAAGTGAAGTCCATAACCATTGAGTGCTTGTTATTGAACTGTCAGAGTTTTTTATTAAGAGGACTTAAAATATTTTTAATCATGGTGTCTCCATTTGATCAAAATACACATGGTGAGAGAGAGCCAGTCTCCCTTCTTTTTTGCACAAAAATGTCTGTTCTTACATATTTGATGTTGAATTGAAAACTCTAAAGAGTTGCATCTGTATAAATCGTAATGGGGAGATGTATAATAAACACATTAAAGGTTTGTATATGTCTTTATCTGCAAATGTTATTTGTTTCATTCAATGGTGCATTCACCTAGAATTTGTAGATATTTGAAACATCAGGAGCAATTTTGAATAACAATGTTTTTTAATGCAACCATTATCAGTATAATCCTCCTTTGCTTGCTGGTCTTATCCGAAGGCTTCCAATAGCTGCTGAATTTTGCCAGGCTCTAAAGCAGCAGGCAGCATCTCACCAGCTCTCGCTGTATCTCTGTTTTGAAGAGGCCTTTGGTGCTCGTGTTTGCTTTTCCGTGCTGCTTTTCCCTGGCTCAGGAGGTGGAGAGAGGAATGCTGGATTGATACATACCTTATTTCTAGCCAAATGGATCTGTATGAGAAAATGACTAACTGCTGCCTTCTCTCTTTCTCCGTTGCCCCTTCTGCCTTCCCCATCGCGTTCCCGCAGGTCGCCTCGTTCCCGCACATTCCTCTCATCTGGCTTCTGCTTCCCACCTTCTGGCAGAGGCTCCGCGCTGTTTGCTCGAGTGCTGTAAACCAGAGCGGCTTGCTCTGCTCTAAAGAACAGCCAGGAAACAGCAGCTATTGTGTTATTTTTTATTTTTTTATTTTTCCCTTGAAATGTAGTAGCACGCACTGTTAATCGTGTATTATTTTGTTTGGCAGTGTGTTGGCTGCGGGAAGCCCCTGGGTCTGTGTATGGTGGCCTGCACAGCCTGTGCCAAAGCGGTGGCCCCAGCAGTGTCACTGGTTCCATGTGGCTCCCACAGCCGCGGAGCACCGAGAGCGGATGGGGAAGAGAGGGAAGAGAGATAGCGAGAGGCTGCTTGTGCTCTCACACTTGTACCCGCAAGGAGAGTCTCCTGGGATCATTAGGAAATTTTAAGAGTCTCAGCTGAAAAGCCCGTGACCTTGATAGCTCTGGTGCATGGGAAGCTCCCAGATGATCCATTTATCTTCCCTTGATTGGGAAGGAGTAACCAGAGCAAGACCTTCCTCGCAGCTGCAGTGCTCAGACTCCTGCCCTCTCTGATTCCTTTTAGGGCGATTGGCAGTGACATTTGTAGTTCAGAGGAAGAAAGAGCACTAAGCGATGGAAGTCTGGTTCGTGTTTGACTTCACACTCCATGTGTAAGGACCACTGGGTAAAAACAAGTTGTTTTTTTTGTTTTGTTTTAGGGCACTTCAGCTTGTCTTGTAAATCTCTCATGCTCTGATGTATTCCCTAACCTGGCAATGAGAACACATTGAGTAGAAATCTCTGAATTTGAACTCTGCTGTGGGTAGACCAAAATTTTTCTTCCTTTTTCTTTCAAAAAGACAAATGAGCAACAAAAAGCCAAGAAAATAGCGTCCTAATCATAGATCTGGATGGGTCAGTTTTATTTCTGCCACTTGTGCTGGGGGACACCTGGGAGGTCTCTGGCTTTCTATCTCCATTACATCAACCATAAAGGAGAAGTGATGCTTACATTTGTAAAACATTTGGATTCACTGATGAAAAATGCTAAATAAGGACTAGTTATTACTGATTTGAATCAATCCTCCTTCTGTCTATCTGATTAAGTGCCTGGATTAATACACATTTTTTTTTTTTGTCAAAATAGCTTTCAGGCTTTATTGTACAAAACCTCCATTCTCCTTCCTATATCCTCCTTCCAGAGAAGATGGATGTATTCATAAGAAGTCCATGATGCCTCCAACCTTTGCACCTGCCCTAGTGAGACGCAGCTCTTCAGTGAGCAGCCTTATTTAAATCTTGCTTGACTGCTCAGTAGATACCTATTCATGTGGATTTGGAAAATAAACTTGCAGATATCACACACTCTGCCTTTACCATAGCTTGGTAGGCGAATGGTCAAAATGTTGCCTTTTTGTAGTATTGACACCCTGTCAGGTTTAATCACTCCTTCATATAGGTAGCATTATATGGTTCTATTGTATTTGCTTAAGAGCTTTTCTCAAGAAACACCAGTTTGTCTTGAGGAAAGAGCTTAATATAAGATAGTGATACAGTGTTCTAAAATAAGGTACCATTTTTAACTGTTAACTGAAAGGTATGTGTGTGTATAAACCATACATCCAGTGATCAGATGGGCCAGAATATTATTTGGAACTTAACTGGTGTAAATTATCATATTTACACTATGAAAAATCCCGATGAACCTTTTGCCAAGAGTTTTTGAAGGAAAGTTCCTTTTTTCAGCATTTTGTTTTATAAACAGCATCTAATTACTTCCTAGGTTCGAGTTTTTCACTATGAAAGAAAGAGGCAGAATATTCTGCAGATAATGGCAATGGATGCTTAAGCCAATAAATGTTCATTTAAAGACCGTATGTTTAAATTATACTTATCTAGTCTGACCTCACCGTGTTAGAGAGGTCTGAAATCCCAGCCAGGAATTCATACTTTGGGTCCAAGAATTTGACGTTCCACTGAAGTATGACACCTGGTACGTTGGCTATGGAGAAGGTGGTGCTTTAATAGGCAGGTTTGCACAGTCTTAACCAATATTATGAACTCCGGACTAACATTTGGGCCTCTTCTTAAAGGTATTCAGGAGTAAAAGAGCAAAGTGCCTGCCTGTTTTCCTTGCTTTTTGAGAAAAGTCATGGAAAGTTCTTTGTGCAGTTCTAAAATTCTGCTATCCCCCTACTGGCAAGGCAGTATTAAGTATCAATATTCATTAAATACCATAGAGATGATAATGTAATAAAAGAATAATCCTCAGGCCCGCACCTATACTTCTCTCCAGAAGGGCTGAAGTTGAGAATATAATTAAAGATTAAACTCTGTTTGCATTCTGGAACATGGAGATATCTTTTTGTACATGATGGGGAATTGTATTAATAAGGAAGAGATCAGTTTCCAATAAGTTTCAATGCTAGAAGCTCATTTAATATCCCTGTTCATGTTTAAGTTTCTCTTGGCATTCCTTTAGCTTGACTTTTGTGAGACAGCGCGGCAGGAACTGTAAAAGAACATATTGCTCAAATATAAGACCCTGTTGTTCCATAAGTTAATCCTTTTGATTTAAAGAAAAAAGATTTTTTAAAAAAAAGGTTCCTTACAGTGTAAGACAATAATATTTACATGAATAGTGTTAATAATTTTGCAGCCGTGCACCATGTAGATGCATTTATTTTAGTATTTGGTATCTTAAGCACAGTTTCAATCACATGGTACTGTTTTCTTTTTATTTCTGTTTTCTTTTTATATTTGGTAAATTAATCAACTCTTGTTTCTCAGATGTTTTGTGAAGCTGTTTTAGTGTGAATTGCAGTATATTGGCATACAGTAAGATTAATTTTAACTGGTGTATTGGTTTTGGTGCGTTCAGGGTTTTTTTGCATCTTTTGTGCATCTTTAAGGATCTTTTGATACCCAAATTACTTAATATCTTACTTGGTCTGACTGACAGAATGTTTTAAATAGACTTTCTGTATTGTACTTTAGTGTCTTGCTTTGTAATAAACTCTGTAATTTTGGACAGAAGACTTCCAAAAATCCTCCCCCTGCCCCTAGGAAGGATACATATTCCTAGAAGCTCTTGTGAAAAACCTTTTGTCAAAATAAAATATTAGTTTAAAAAATGTAATAGCTAGTTCTGTGGGCATTTGCCCATGAGCTGGAGAAAGATCTTGTTTCTAATTATCAAAACCACACTGCGTATGTCAAGAGTCCTACTGTGTTTTAAATATTGTGACGATGGAAGGATATGATATAACTAATGCTAACAATATACTCATACATGGTATGTATTCTTTCGGAGTGTTTCCTAGGGAATACAAATACTGTATAGCATTTTGTTCCTTTAAAGAAGAACCACAGGATAATATGAACGTATTCAAACTGCCGCCTACAACACTGTTCCAGAGAATAGCAAGGTCCCCAAGTGAATTACTCAAACTGTGTAGAATATAATAAAGTATAATGAGCAAACTGGAAACTGCTATTTTGACAACTTCATTACAAGAAGATAAGTGCTGAAAAAATCAGATCTTAATGAATTTCAACAGCTATTGGAAATAGGATAGTTTCAAGTTATTTTAAGATACAGCCCATGTTTTGTTTTGATTTGGCTTTTTCTTCAGGTTTCCCTCCTGCCTGCCAAGGACGATGACAATCATTCCTAGACAAATTGTTTCAGGCAAAAGGGACTGGGCCCTGTTAAGGAAACAGTGCAGCTGGGTTCCAGTTTTAGTAAGTCACATAGGTACTTTAGTTTCCTCACATACAGAAAATGTCAGTTTTGCATTTCAGGGCACTTCTAAATTGTGTAAACCAGATATCTTTTTCTTTTCTCAACCATCTTTTCCCCCCACTGAAGTGTAAGGAATCTAGTGGTCCTAATTATTACAAAACGGGATGTGGGGTCAGCACCCATCCTTAAGCTCTGCCAGGAAAGCAGCTGCACGTGTTGGTGTCACTTTGTTCTTTCTGGCTCTAACAAGTAATGCAAGATAGTTAACTGGTCCTTGTCACACAGATGAAAGGCAGTGTCCCGCTTTTGAAGCGTCTGCTTTTTATTTTGTTGTTTATTAATGGCCCATGTGGAGGTGACTCTGTGATGCCAGTGATGGTGACAACGGCCCTTTCGCAGGACTCGGTACTCTGCTTTTCACAGGCACCATCCTGTCCTGGCCTTGTATTTCGCATGAATTTTGTTTAAATATGCAGATACTCCACATGTTAAATATAACGGCAACCTGATTCTTTCAGTTAAGTGGTGTTAACTGTTTACTACTCCATTTGAAAGAAATGGTCTGATTTTTATAGTTTATTAATGATAAAAATGTACTATAGCCCTTAGTCCTACAGCAGATAACTACTGGACATCGAAGGCAACTTTTGCAACTCTGACTTGTAATTGCATTTTTAAGTAGCACATTTTAAGATGAGTTCATCTGCTTGTTCCCTTATACTGTGAGCTTGATAAATTTACACTGTAAACCAGCATTCAGACAATAGGAGAATCTCCCTTAGAATATTTATATATTAAAACTTTTTTGCTTTCGAAGAGCCGACAGCGTCTTACAAACATCTGCGTATGTGTCTGCAGTCAGCAGAAGTGTTTGAGTCCCAGACAGAGTCCTGTGACGTAGGAAGTTGGGAAGGATCTGCAGGAACTTGGACCTTTATCCTGGTAAAAAGGAGCAGTTCCTTGATACAGTCTAGTATGTTTTAGGAGATATTCAGTCCCAGGATGTGTTACATAGAGTAGTGGGATAAGGAGGCATTTCTGTGCATTGAGCACGTATAACCCTGCTCCTGCAGCCGTCCGGTCAGAAAGTGGCTTTTGCAGCACTGAGTTGCCCAAAACCCAGTAAACATCTGGGCAGACTCCACTTGCTGCTGCTCTTGGGAGCGACTTTGCTGAGCGTGGAAGTTAGGAGCAGCTGCTTCCCAGACCCGTTAATGCCCGATAGCGCCGCAAAGCCGCCAGCTTGGCTGCTCCGGGCCGTGCGAGGACTGAGATGCTTTGTAAAATTTTAATCTTCATCTAATCTCCTAATGCGTTGATATATCTGACAGCAGGAGTCTCTGTAATAATCTCCTTATTTGTTACAACAGAACAATGCTTTTATTCTTTTTTTTTTAACTGTTGTTTTATGCTGAATTTCATTCCACAAAGTATTATACAGCTGTGTATTTTCTTATTTTGCAAGTGCAAAAAAACAGCAGGCATTGATCAGCACAGATTATCCGAAGAAAAGATTTTGACTAAAACCAAATGTTCCATATGATGCTCACTGACAGGATGGCAATGTCTTTCCATACAAAACGCACGATACTGGATATTGCTTTAGCCCCAGTAAACTACTGAAATACCTATGGGTGTTGTAGAACTGCACAGTGTGTAGTAACACTAAGGAACAACTATTATTTAATTATATTTCAGGAAAGCTATATTTTGGGAAATATTCTAAACAAATACTGTGGGAAGAGGGTCCATGTAATGTTTTATTGTTCCCTTATAGCGTATACTAGTGGTCACGTAGTGGTCTGAGCTGTTATAGACCGATGGCCTTAGCCCAAGTGTCTGCACAGTGAGCGCTTCCATGTGCGTGTCCCTTGGGCTGGAGGCAGGAACCAGAGGAGACCTTTGGTTTTTATTAAGCAGGTGATAGTCTTTGGAGCAGATTACTGATGGCTGTTGATGTTTCGGTGTCATATCCCGCAGACTAATCCCCCAAATAGGATTGCACCCGGCGCGATGTGCAGCCCTGTGTGACTGAGCACGGCGATTGGAAATAATTCCCATCTCCGACTGGAAATAATTCCCATCTCCTTTGCTGCAGATTAGCTGGGACACTTCAGAGCCAGGAGATGAGAAAGCTGAATTTCTTCGGAAACTTTGGGGCTGTCCATGAGCCATGTGTGCGTTTCCTGCGTATGCCCAGACCCAGAGCACTGTGTAGCCCTCGGTGAACATTAGTATTTCTGGGAATTGCGGCTCTGTTGTACAAGAGCAAATTTCTGCCTCTTTGATGTATGTTTGCCTTAAAGGTAATGTTTGTGCGAGAACCGCGCCATTAAAAGGTGGCAATTAATTAAAAGTTGTTCCGCAGTCCCTACTGTTAAAAAATGCCCCCGCGGCGTTTACAGCAGAACACTAATATTGCACTGTAGGGAATCCCAGTACTTTCAGTAAAAAGTAAGTTAAGGATGAAGATTTTAATGTGTAATTAAAGACTGCAAATACTAGTTGAACTGCTTGTTTCGACGTTCCCCCCAAAATGGAACATGCACTACCAGTGCTTGGACTAATTAGACACTGAAGAACAAGCTACATAAGAGAGAAAATTTGTATGAACCTAATGATATTAAGACTCTTGCTAATGCTGTGATTTTTATCTTTTGATTGCTTTATTTATTTATTTTTAATTTGAATATTTGTCTGGCCGGGCTCTCCTGCTTGAGAAGGACCATGAAATGCCCCTTCTAACTAGCAAGGACGCAGTGCACAAGAACTGGTTCACTGTAATTTAGTTACCTGACATCTAAAATAACTCTTATTACTTTTTTATTTCACTTGAGGGCATTTTCTGGGTATTCATGTGTTTACAAGGAACTTTGTTGGATGGTTAAATAGGAAAAGCTTGGGCAGCAGATTCTGGCTGAGGACGGCACAGAGCTGATCTTTGCGGACATGACCTGGACACCTTGAGTGGGGTGACATAAAGATCGTGCTTTGTGCCAGGTTGGTGTGACCAGTGCATTCCGCCTCTCTTTCCCTGCCATACACTGGGAATTACCATTTGGGAACTGTGCAGGAGTGCCGAGAGTGAGCATTTGCGCAAAACCATGCAAGGAAGCACTGAGCAGCTCCCATGCAGGTGCAGAGCCTGGATTTTTGTCTTTTATTGCTGTTCATCAACATTGCTCTTGATGAACGGTTAATTATTCACAAAATTCAGAGTCCAAGAGTAATGCCTTGCAAAGATAGGAATGACCATATCATTCTGACTTGCAGGACCTGATAGGAAGCTCTAACTATCCCGTCAGCATTCATTTTGATAAATGAGTGGTGATGTTTTATTCTGTATCTGCTGTGTTCTTGCCTTTAGGTGTTCGTTTCGGTGATGGAAGACAAAGTGCAGACACACGAAATAATTACCCGGCAAGCTTGGCTGCAGCCTGTCAGCGTGTGTCAAACCCCCAAGACGTCTTGAATCTCTAAATTGTTGAGCTCTTTTGCTGATTGTTACATCCGATGTTTGGTGTTAATATCAAATCCGTCGTAGAAGCAACAAGAAATACCTTGCAGTTTTGATGTATTAAGTCAAAACCTAATAGCTCTGTCTAAAATAGCACTATACAACTGAACTCCCCTCAAGCTAAAGTCAGGCTTATCTGCTTTTATTTTTTTACATACAGACCCTTCTAATTAATTCGTTTTGGCTTCCCCATTTTGACAGTTGCTCAGCGAAGGTGATGCTTTTGCTTATGACAGATTTGTATGCGTCTTGTCGACGGGCCTCACGACAGGCTGCATTTGTTCTTCCAGTGCTGCATCTTTTAACCCTCTGCCTGGGGCAGCTTTCTGAGTTTTCCAGTCATTCTGGATTTCTTGTTAATGGGTGAGTCTGTTGTGGCCATAGGGACTTTCCATTCTCAACTCCGATTCCTCTTTGGTTTCCAATTAAGAATGAGTTGGATGGGACGTCTGGAGTGTTCGTCTGCTCTAACCTCCCCCTTGAAGCAGGGCTGTTTCACAGCTAGAACAGGGCAGCTATGAGTTCACTTAGTCAAATCTCAAAAATCTCCAAGGATGGAGATTCCAGAGTGTCTGGGCACTGCAGATATTTTTGAGAAGCTGCCTCTTGTCAATTAGTAATTTTTAAAAGCACAGGCAGTGAGAGGTGGATGGTGTCCTGCAGTAAAGGACACCTGTTAAACTGCGGTGCTTGGTGTGCCAAAGGGGTGTTTGTGATTAATATTTATGAGACTTGTATTTAAAATTTGTGCATGATCCTTTCTACTTCCAACGTTGCTCTTCATTTAGACAAGATTCCTCCTCAACAACGTGACTGTACAGCATAATAAATGGGAAGCAAATAGAGGGCTATCTAGTCTTAAGTATTTCTAAGCATGTGAAAAGAATTTGTTGACGTGCCAGAGCAATAGCGGCGCTTGCAGGATGCTGCCTATTGGCAGAAGATGCCAAGTAGAACTATTTTAATATGTGATTATGCTTTAAAATGGAAATTTATTTTCAATGCAAGGATAGCGGCTTGTAAGACCACTGACAGAAAATCAATTATAATTTTTGCTAGTCCAGCTAAAATATTATCTGCTGCAACTAATTTTTTTTCTTCCACAATTGCTTTCTTCCCTTTGTTTTTTTATTAACTTGTCAGTGGGGATACAGATTCTGGCAGTGAAACCTGTGTTGCAACATGCATCCTCCTTCCCTGATCTCTGCTTTTGCTGCTGATTGCTGGTACCATGATTGAATTATCTATTTTTATGCTTTTATGTGTTTAAGCCATTTAATCATGTCGAAGGTATCATCCTCCGCCAACAAGCTCTTTTGTTCAAGTGAACCATTGCTTGCTTGTACTGTTAGTATTAGTTGCTTCATTAAAAGGGTATGTATGTACTGCATCTCGTAGATGGCTGTTTCGGAGAATATTGTAAATTAATATTCACAGTATTAACAGGGGCTGGTATTTTTTGTCTCCTTAGATCCTTACTAGATCAGTGCAGTTGTATTTAGTCCTTGCATTTTGCGTGTCAGAATTTACAGAAAACTTGTTGCTTGCAATTAGGCAAGGAATTGCGAATAATTAAGTGATTAAAGGAGAATGCAGAGAAGCGTGTAACCACGTAATGAGGAGCGAATGAAAAGTGAGTGTGACCGCAAAGCTGGTCTGGAATGCACACCAAATCCCCTGGCTTGTGGGAGGGTAATGGTAGGACATTCTTTGAGACAGTGGCAAAATGTTGTCCCGTTCTGCAGGGCATCATCTTCAACTCTTGCTGGCTGCATGTTAGCTAATTAATCATTTAATTGGCTGTCATGGTGCCAAGCAAACCTGTATTCTGATAGTTGGATAAATTTGGGAGAGCAGTTTCCTAATGATTGAAATGGCTCTAATAACTCTGGCCCTTGTGATCATCTTTGGTGGTCCTCCGGTCGCTTTGAGAAACATATTTGCCATAGGGTTGCTCTCAGTGGGTGCTCTGCCTGCACATACACTTGGTTAGTAGCTGTGTGTGTTAATATATGTGAGTTATTTTCCCATTTTCTTCTTGTACAGAGTACATTTTTATTTAAAATTGCATACTGCATCAATAAGTGGGTGTGTATTGTACATGTATTTGATATTAAACTGTTTTATAGCTTTTGCTTTGTGGGGTAGCGGAGGTATTTTTATTTTATTCTTTTTCACAGGTCATGTAATGTGTCTATCTCAAGATCTTTTCCTAGGAAGATGCAGTGCTGTCTCTTGGGTGTGGGTCACTGAAAGAATTCTCTAGACAGTTTTTAATTTTAAAAAATACTGGTCTTCTCTCACAAAGATGTTTCGGCTGGCAGTGACACTGTATAATGTGAGCAGCCAACTCAAGAGAAGGAGAAATATAAGCAGAATGCTTAATACAAAGAAAACTGAAGTAACCTTGCATTAAGGTACATTATCAATCATCTCCGTATTTAAAATTTCATCTGTGTGCAGGGAGTGTCTTTAGTTGCTGCAAAAATGTAATTAAATCTTCTCCTGATAGTGATTCATAGCTGACCCCCTCGTTATTGGAGCATCTTAGTAGAATAATAAACCACTCCCCGCTGCGAGGCACCGTCCCTGACAGACAAGCCAGACACCGGGGCTGCTCCTGGGGGCAGGTCCAGCAGGCTCCTGGTGTCAGCAGGGGCTGCAGGAAACCTTCTCTTGCCCCGTTTGTAGCACAGCTGCTGCGATGCCACTTGGCAGAGTCCCAAAGCTCTGGCTCGTGACCGTCCAGGAGCCGCCAGCTCCTGGGCTGCTCCGTGTCCCTGGCTTCCAGTGGGGTGGGCAGAGTCTGGGTTTATTTTCTTATACAAAGACTGTCAATATAGAGGGACTTTGTTTAGCTCGTTCTTAACTTATACCATGAAAAGGTGTCTAGAAATGTGAATCTTCTCTACTTTAAGGTATGTCAAGTCCTTTACCCCAAAAGGATGTGTTTTTCACAGTGCTTTCAGCTCCCATGCTTGCAGTGGATGCTCAGAAACATATATATATATAAAAGGTGTGTGTATATACATAATATATATACCTTATTTGATAACATAGCTGGTTTAATAATGGTATTTGTACTTCCTTAAGGAGATTATCATTCCTTGTTTTCATTTATAGTTTTCTCTGCTAATGGACTTACATGAGCAGGATTGTGTTTATTTTTAAATAGGCTGAAAATTTATCCCTGATAGCACCAGACACAGTAGCTATAAAGCAGCTCTTCTGCTTTAGATATATACATATATTTCTCTAAAAGCTGCTTTGTTTCACTTTCTAGAGATGTTTTCTAGGTAATGTCAAGAAATGCATGCACAAAAATATACTTATGAGTAGAATCCATTTATTTACTGCAGGGTTTTTATTTAGTTTAGGGATTTCTTTGGCTTTAGCCCAGCTTTCCGCCCTGGTAAGTCTTCTGTGCAGCACAGAGGAGCACACAGGCCAAGCAGAGACTGAGCATTTGAAAAGCCACAGTGAACCCAGAGCCTTCCTGATCTTTGCAGTGGTTGCAAAGGAAAAAAGAACAGAGGGCAGGAGTGGGAAAATCACCACGAAGGTGGTGTGGGGGTTCTGGAGTGGCTTTACTGCTGGGTTGGGGCTGCATTTATCAGCCTAAGAGCAACTAGCAGGATAAGCCCTTTCCTCTAACAGGCTGTTTATTTCTGCTGGTGGTGGTGCTGGGAGTGTTTGAAGAGAGTTTTGTGTTTTTTTCAGGTTGCTGAAGGGAATTAATCTGCCTCCCTGCTGATTTTCATTCAGAGCCACGTGATTAATTTCCATAACCCTTATAAAAATCCCAAGCTGAGGAAACTTGCGCTGAAATGAGAGCAACTTGTTTAAAAAGTCACAGTGGAGAAGAAGCGCTGCAAAGCGGTGTTCAGAAGGCAATATTTTGAAGGGCGGCTTCTCCCCAAATGTTTGTGCTGGAAGACTTTTAGGTTTATAAATACCTAATTGTACTCGTTATAAGCAGTTTTCCTGCTGGAAGGGTATAAAGATGACCTTGCCGGAGACTTCTGCGAAACCTGAGTTTTAAGATAGATTTCCCAGCTCTGCACTATCACAGGCAGATCGAAATATTTGGTCAAAGCATAATCCTGAAGAGAAATCTCTGGCCTAATTATGAAATTCCCTCAAGAAAGCTTAAAAAGTAGGAGCTCATAAAACTTGAAATTGGTGTTTGGTAGAAGTTTGTGTAATAAAATGGTTGCACTGGATTGTACATGTTGCTTTTTTATTTATCTAATCATATTTAATCTTTTTGTTTCTTCATTTTCCCCTCTGTAAAACGTTAAGTAAGAGCTTGGTTATCTGTTGTTGGATCGATGGGAAGCTGGTGCAGTTCAGGGAACAAATGACTGGGTGCTCCTCTTTATGCAAAGGTGAGAATGGGACTTTCCATTTAAATGTTAGTCCCTCCCTAATTCCCAAAGAGGGCAAGTCTAAGTGCAGGCTTTGAGGCCTTTATAGAATCATTATGCTTGGAAAAAACCTTTAAGATCATCGTATTTGGCATAGTGAAGCCAAGTCGGAGCTGGTGTCTTCAGTCACAGGCTCTGTAAAAGTTGCTCGGTCAGATAATAAGACCGAATAGTTTGTGGCCACCCATCTGTACTTTATTCTTCAAAATTGTGCTTCAGTTTTTGAGAAGACACCATGAAAAGACAATTTGAGTGACCAAGGAACATGAACACATATTTCACATTACCTACTGTAATGCTGTTGTCATTATTCCAATATATACTGTATTTTTTCTTCACCCTGACTTCCCTCTGTAATTACAGAAGAACAAATTGATCTTAAGTATCCCTAAAGAGTGTTATCAAGTATTATAAGTACCCTTCAAAATAGTGCTATTAAGCCTTGCCTGTTTTTAACCATGGTTTATCATTTTAATAAAGTACAGGATCTTGAAGTGAAAGCCCCTTTTGAGTGCTGCTTGAGGTCTGTTGATAAGCCCTAAAATTGAGTCTTGGCTACTTACTGTTTCCATTTTCTATAGGAATAATGAAATTCTAAAGGAGCAAATGGGATATATAATAATATGTCACTGTGAGGACCTGGCAAAAGCTGTATTTTTAGTCATCGCAATTTTAATTAATGTGTTCGTGTCTGTGGTGCAAGGCTTTTTGTCTCGGTTGTGCTTTCTCTTTTGCTCCTTCAAGTGTTGTCACAATCTTCCTCCGAGCCACGCGTAGATATTAGCATGATTACAAGCTTTAAAAACCTATCCATAAAATGCAGCAGGAATCCAGTACAGATTCAAAGGAAATAGATAACTCTAAATCTTAACTTACATCTGCAAGAATAAACTCCTTTTTGATAACCGTTGAGTATCTTTGTCCTGATAGCTTCTAACAGGGCATGAAGTATTAGGTATGGTAGAGTAAATAGGCATCCAGCACACAGTGTGCAGTAGATAATGAAGGCTGAAGGTCTGATGGACTTGCTGGTGCCTCTGTTGGATGCTGACACGGCAGCCACAAGAAGCTGTTTTGCTTTTAGCCAAAGGTAAAAGAAACGTTTGATAAGGATGAAAAATTCCACTGAGACAGATTTTTTTCTTTAGCATGGTGACTATTGTGGACTTAAAATGATTTAAAACTACACCACACTGCACACATACTATCAGCCTGTAGTTTAACTAGGGGGCACTTTTAAGCACAGAAACTATTAGGACTTCGGTGACTAAACCAATATAAATAAAACCTGTCTTATGAAATGCTCTGCTCTTCTGTTTTGATATTGTTAAAAATTCTCTGGAGAACTATATCCTTACCTCTCCCTTCTTCCTATCCTCTCTAATTTTTGTTGCCTTCCCTAAGTTCTGGCAGTTGGTGTTCCTAACACAAATGATCTCTTCCTTGCAGCACCGCTAATAATGCGGTCAAGCCCAGTGCATAAAAAGGTCTAACTGTGCAAAACATGGTATGCTTCCTATTCATCAATCTCCAAACCCAAAGGTAAAATCTCACTGGCCTTGATAGGTATAGAATATGTAATAGGCATCATGCATCATCTGTAGCCTTTCATAAAAGGCAGCAAGTATTGTAATTTCTGCTCTGCTGAGGGAGAAATAAAGTACAAAGCCAGAAAGTGAGAAGAGTTTTTCCCGATAATTCTTCAAAGCAGGGCTGCAAATAGTATTAATAGCATGAATGCAAAGGTGACAGTACGGAGTGATGTATAGCATCAGGATCCCGTCGTACACGCAGAGTAAAGACCATGGGGTCTTTACCGGCTAATTGGGGGGCACAAACGGCTTGATGTGTTGGGAGTAATTCAGGAATCGTCCCTGGAGTTTGCTCGTGTATCACTGACTCTCATCCAAGCCCCCAGAATTACTGCTCTTAGCGTTTATTGTGCTCGCAAGTGTTGCCTCTGCAGTTCTGTCACCGCCGATGTTGCGTGGTTAGCGTTGTTCTTCTCAAGGTGTGTGGAAAAGCTGTTTTGCACGAAGCATGTTGAGCAGTAGCAGGCTCAGACAAGATCCTAGGAATGGCTATAAAGCAGCTGCAGGCTTGTTTTATTAACCAGCGTTCGCACATTCTCATGCCCATGTTCTTCCCTTGATTGCTCCTGTGAAGTTGAGGCATTTTGAAGAATGTTCCTCCTAAGTGCAAAAGGGAGCTCTTTCAACAGTATTAAAAATATCTGTGTAAATTTGACTATAAGGTTGATCTCTCTTCCGAACTTCAGCATTTCCTTGAAGAAATGCTGTTTAAGGTGACACACTGGATTTTGATATTGTGAACAGAAGTCTTTTTGTTGTTATGACTTAAAAACCAAGCAAAACGATGCACTGAGAAAATACATATTTTTCTGTGTGTGTTAGGGACATTTCATATTTAATGCAAATGTGTAGGTGGATGGAGACTGAGTTGATTCAAGGGCAGCTTTTCCAGTTTGTTAGGATGCAGTATGAGAAGCTCGGAGTTATTTGTATTGTCAGCTCTTGCCTTTGAGGAGCTTCCTCGCATGTGTAGACCATGTCACTTATCACTGGATTCACAATGGCACTGAAGAACACAGAGCTGCATCTGCTCTACAAACAGCATGTTATAAATAACCCATTTTGCAATAAAACCGTATTTTGTTGTTGTACAATAATAGAATGGCAGCAGTGTGGAGTATTCCTGGCCCATGCTGTTTGCTCGCAGCCTTAATTGTGCTCGGAGTGTGAGCAGCCACGTACTGAGCTGAGTTACCAAATTGGCTCAGATTTAAAGCTAAAACTCTGGTTTGTTTTGCCGGATTGGTTCTTTGATCCAGCTCTCCCATGGCCGAGGGGCTGCACTTTGCAGCCTGGGGAGGGGATATATCAA
This sequence comes from Crypturellus undulatus, assembly GCA_013389825.1. Lineage (NCBI taxonomy): Eukaryota > Metazoa > Chordata > Aves > Tinamiformes > Tinamidae > Crypturellus > Crypturellus undulatus. The sequence continues at coordinate 40,340 of VWPW01006906.1, read as the reverse complement.
TCCCTTGTGTCTCTGTTGCCTACAAAGCCTGAAAGCTGTTGAAAAGCTGTTGAATCACAGCCTCAGCTTCCTAAATGTCTTTGCAAATCCAACCTCAAATGCTCTGTCTTGGCTTCTGGGGAACTGTCCAAGCTCCTCAACATGCACTCGCCTGCTGTACCGGGGTTGGCCTTGTGTGATGGTAAGTGCAGATGGTTAAGTGTTTGATAGAGCAATACGGGCATATGTTTTTGAAGGAGACCACCCTGTGTTTATATATAAACACTTTGAGATTATTTAGGCGCATGACTTAATCTTTTGCATCCGCTAAATAACCAAAAGTGATTTCTCTATGACTGAAAGAACATCTCTAGCAAAGTCTCAACTAAACTAACTTGCTCAAAAAAAAAAAAAAGAGGAGGGCTGCCATCTTTCAGGTTTGAGGTTGAATCTGATGGCAGTTTGAAATCAGCTAGGTATTTGGGGAAAAAAAGTTATCTCTGTTTATAATGTATCGGGAATAAAAAAAATTCCCAGCAGGAATGGGGGGTGATGAAGGAGCTGTAGGAGAAAGTTCGTGCGGGTGCTAGAGGAGTGGAAGGGCACCAGACAAGCGGGTGTTAGGAGCCTGGCTGNAAAAAAGTTATCTCTGTTTATAATGTATTGGGAATAAAAAAATCCCAGCAGGAATGGGGGTGATGAAGGAGCTATAGGAGAAAGTTTGTGTGGGTCCTAGAGGAGTGGAAGGGCACCAGACAAGCGGGTGTTAGGAGCCTGGCTGGAATCTTCCCGGATAAAAACCTTGAGGATGGATGAGAAAAGGGAGTATTTTCCAAATGAGGAAAATAACAGCAAGAACTACAGCAAAAATGTGTGGAATTTGGGGAGGAGGCAGNGGAATCTTCCCGGATAAAAACCTTGAGGCTGAATAAGAAAAGGGAGTGTTTTCCAAGCGATTTTAGAGAGGAAAAGCGCAAATGAGGAAAATAACAGCAAGAATCACAGCAAAAATGTGTGGAATTTGGGGAGGAGGCAGTGGCGTCCAGGCTCGAGGTGCAGGTATCTCGGCTTGTACCAGCTCGCTGATTGAACGGCTTGAGACTGAAAGTCGCTTTCTCAGCATGAGGTGTTGAATTTCTTTTCACTGTCTTCCCTGCCCAACCGAGCAGGAAGTGTCATTTCATGAGAGCTGGCAGAGGTCACTGTTTTAACAACTATTGTTAATTGATGCCTCTCAAAAGCCGTCTCTCAAGTTGGATTTGTAACATGCCAAGGCTTGCACAGTAGGTAGCTGAATCAAAATATAACTTTAATCTCATGATTAATAAATTACACTAGAGCTGTGACAATCTTGTGTGTTTTAAAATACAATAGTTCTGTAGCTGTCGTGTCTGACAACTGTTTATTCTCTTTGTAAAAGCTGCATCTAGGATGCTGCCATGGTTAAATCTTTACATTGCATATTTCTGCAAAAACTTTGGGTCTTTAGGTCTTAATGGATTTAAGTCGACTCTTTCTGCTTCAGGTCCTGTGTTAGAGAGTGCTACAGACGTCAGCAAGAGTTTGCAGGACCAGCCCATGCTTCTGAAAAACCAGAGATGCGTGAAAAGTAATTAGCTGTAATGAAAATAGTAACTGAAACAAAAAGCAATCTGTGAGTCGGGATTTCACAACAAGCAAGGAAAATACTGTTAGAGTAAACAAGAGAATGTGTGTGGAGAGTTACTCCTGCTGCTCTCCAGAATATCAGGAACTGCAGATTTAACATTTTAAGAGATGATCTTCATTCACATGTGATGTGTTCCACCCCGACCACGAGCATGGGATGATTAAACCCCTTTGCATTGCACCCAAATGCATATTCTTCTCTCTGGCTCTTTAAGGTAGTCACGTAGCACCATCTTTTTTTACTTCCCAAAGCCCTCCTCCCCAAATTATTATTAATACATACACTTCTAATTTTTAAATTGTTGTATTGAGTGGAAAAAAATGAACAGCGTGCAAGGTAAACACTGTGTGGGATAAATGCTATTTAAATCTTGTCTAAGCTGCTAAACATCACACTAACATTGGATCACTGGATCTAATCCAGTTTAAAAAAAAAAAAAAAAAAAGAGAGGTCACATTAGAGAACTGTGCCATCTGTCCAGTATAGAATTGAAAGGCATTTATAATGAATTACTTACCCGTATTACTGTGTTTTGGGAGGTGCTTGGTGTGAATCAAAGAGTGGTACAAGAGCATTTATCTACAAAGGCTGTTCCTGAATTATTTCTAACTTGTCAACCTGAGCTTTTGGTATGCATTTTTTAGCTTAGCATTTTGCAGAACTAATTAGTTCCATTAGAAACCGTAGTTCCTAGGTGGCTTCAGAAGTGTCTTCTATCTATTCCAGGAGTCATTGTTGTAATACGGACTGAGGGGTATCTGTATATGCGTATTGGCAAAACTGCTGAGAGATTTTCAAAGATTATCTCTGCTGCTGTATTTTAGAGTTGATTTATCTGCATGTTCATAGCAGGAGAAAAGGTTTAAGTTCGAGTGTAGCCGTTAGAATTAATTGTAGTCTGTGCTAATGTTTATGAAGTCAATTGTTATCTTCAGCTCTTCCAATATTAATATAGTATGTTCATAGAAAAAAAGGATTCTACTATATTACTAAAAAATAACGATTCACAATATGACACCTAGTAAAACATTTGCTGTCGAGTCTCATCTTATTGGCTGGGTGCTCTTGCACATTCAGAAGCTCCCCCTTCAATGATACTATAAAACATTTTAAAATAAAGATTTTTTTCCGTTGAAGATATAATTTTAAGACCTCCTTAAAACATTATGAATCTCTCTCCTGAAGGAGAGAAGAATGAGGAAAAAATGGGAGAGGGAAGTTGTTAAAAACCTGCTATTAAAGCTCCTTTAAAAATCTGACAAGCTGAAGTTACATTAGTGAAATTGCTGTACTATTTGATGTGATTTAATGATCAGAGCCCTCTTGGTCTGGGCTTTGCTGCCTAGGATGCGTCTAGGGCTGGATTAAGTGCAGTTATTGATGAAGTTGCTTCAGATGGGATGGAACTAACTGAAGATGTTACCACTGAAAGGTGTTAATGAATCATCTTCTGAGGCCTTGAAGAATAAGTAAGATGAAATTCCACCTATGAAGAGTTCAAAACCTGCGCTGTTACTGACTACAGGGGCTGGGCATGATCTGAATTGCAGAATGCACTGCTGTTTCAGACTCCTTTGTGTGAGAGAGAAGCTATAGGAAGGAAGGGCAAATGTTCAAATTACTTTTTTCAGCCTTTCCTAGGTGGAGTAATTCCTGTTTGAGGGCAAGGGGAAGCTCTACTGAATAATGCCAGCTTGTGTTTCATGCTGAGACCTCCATGCCTTTTTTTTATTTATTTTTTTTACAATGAAGAGATGCCTCATGTTTCATGCACTGTATTTCCATTTGCTTTTTCTTGCTCTGCATTATTTTTCTTTCTATTTAGAAATACTCATTTGTAAGTAGGAGAAAATTGAGGTGAACTAAGTATACTGGAAATCTTCTGAGAAGTGTTGCAAGTGCTATGCCGTGAGACTGCATAGGAAGTTCTGTACCATGAATAGGAGCCAGGATATTTTGAAATCATAACTGATTTGATGGAGGTGTAAGTTGTGATTCTGCTTCTTTTGCCCCTAAATTCATGTTATTTTGATTTTGCAAAATTTCCAGACAGCAGCTTTCCTGGTGACCCTCCTTCCAGACAGCCTCAGGAGTGCCCTTTGTCCTGTCTTTGTCATGGATTCGTCAGTTTTCTCTACACCCAGCACCAGTTACACTTTTTACATTACTTTGCTGTGTCTGACTTATCGTATCTGTCTCTTCACAAGATGTTTTACCAGATGTCCTCTCTGAAGGGCATCTCCATAGAAGAATTTTGCCTCGGATTAGGTTGTTTGTCATCTCATATTTGAGGCCGTCATGTAGTCAGGCTAATTTAGTAATTATGTGTGCATCTTTGCAGAATCCGTCTGTTCTGATGAGTCCTCAGGAAACCCTGACATCTGCTTTAGGAAAAGGCAAAGGGGCAAAACAGCGAGATGTGCATCTGTGTTGTTTTAATATATTGATCTTGGAGCTTTTCTGTCAGTCCCTTGACTGACAGTGGGAGGAAAAGGTTATCTGCGTGGACGGTCCTGTGCCTTGCCAAAGAGAAACATCCCAAAATGTTTCTTTGCTGGCTCTACAAAGAGCACTGCAAAATTAACAGCTTTCTAAACCCAAAGTGTCATAGTAATTCATCTGTAAAATCTTTAGAAAAGCTGGTTAGGACAAACAAATGAGTCTTTAGAAGATTTGTGTTCTGTATCAATTAACTTTTTAACCGCTTGGCCAGCTGTATGCTTGACTTATTTAAGAGACAGACGTTTCATGGGCTTCAAAGTTTCTGTTCTGCCTTATACCAGTCATTCCTGAAAGAAATATCAGGACTTTTGTCTTTACAAGACAACTGTTGAGTGAGTCAAGTCTCAAGGCACACAATCAAGACAATTTTTTAGATTTAAAAATAATCAGATCTTTAACTATTCCTTAAAAACTGATTACTTTTGACCACATTTTCAAAGGATGAATATAAATGTCCATTGGGATATTTAGAATTACCTAAGCAGATTAAATGCCTACCTCCAACTGATCTTTATATGATTTAAAATTACTTCAAATTTCTCTTAATGCAACGTAGACCGTGTCATTGTGCAGGCAGCCCTCATTTAATGACTGCAACTTCGTATTTTGTTTGGTTTTGATTTGTTGTNTACCTAAGCAGATTAAATGCCTACCTCCAACTGATCTTTATATGATTTAAAATTACTTCAAATTTCCTCTCTTAATGCAACGTAGACTGTGTCATTGTGCAGGCAGCCCTCATTTTATGACTGCAACTTCATATTTTGTTTGGTTTTAATTTGTTGTCATCCAAAACCTTGGAAAATTCAAGTATTTAAGTTATGCAGTCATTTGCATCATGATGTCTAGGGCTATAATATGCATTCCTAACTGTATGCTAATCACGAAATACAGATCTTCTTATTGCCCTCTCCTCAGGCAGTGGTCTCTGCTCACACACAAGTGACAGCTGAATTTGTTTGCTGAGCCTGGCGTAACCACATTAAGAAACAATCTTAATTCTCTCATGTGGTATAAAAATGTGCATCGGATGCAGTAATGTCTAAAATGACTTAAGTGTCTGCTCTGGATGTGCAGATTCCTCATCCTGAAGCACTCTTACGTGTATCCTCTTCCTCCATGCTAAGGAGTTCTTGGCTTATGGTTGTTTTGACTTTGTCACTCTGCAAGCAAGTTGTTCAGGAGTCCTTCAAATGAGTTAGAGAACTTTTCTCTTTTTCTTTTTTTTTTTTCTTGCATCTAGAAGATTAAGATTTTTGTGATGAATGGTCAGAACTAATTCCATTCTCTTGTTACTTTGAAAATGTACTGACTACCATTTGCATAAGTAGATATTTCTTGACTTTGTGGTCCTGTTTTTTAATGACTTGCAGAATAGCTATTGGAACCTAATACCTGATTTTTATTTATTTTTTAACAAGTGTCATCAGAGCTGATTTATTTAAGGAGCCCTGAGAAGTCAGAGCTGGGCAGGTTGGTTCGTGACAAATGCTCTTCCCTCGCTTATTTTCAAATTCTGTCTTCATTCTGTCGCTCATTCTATAATGAAGTGGCTTTAATTCCATTTTCCCCAAAAGTTCTCAGCGATTTGGATGAATCAAGTGAATGGTGTTACGCTTTGGGATGTGTATGTGTCCAATCCATGGGTTTGGTGACTCAGGGGCCACTTCTGTATGTTCAACAGCAGGTTGCAATATGTGAGCCGTTGGTTGCAACATCGAAGAGAAATGAATTCAGTGAAGTCCTGTGGACACTGGTACCGAGGAAGACACATTAAAGGCTGTTAACAAACCCTCATTGACTAATAACGTGATTATAGCAGTGTGGATGTAATCCTGGGGTTTTTTTTGCCTTGGTAGGTACGTAGATGATGTGATCAGTCGCATTGACAGGATGTTTCCCGAAATGTCTATCCAGTTGTCCAGGCCGAACGGAACCTCTGCGATGCTCCTGGTAAGATAAATCATTTAATCTCCTGAGACAGATTTCTGAATGGACTGAGTTACTGCTCCTAAAATGCACATTAGGAGGACTTTTTTTTTTTAGAAATGCACAGTGTTTCATTTGTTACAGTGGTGCAGGATCTTTGTTCCAATTTGTAAGAAAATAGGAAAATATATTTGAAAGCCCTTAAGTGGGCAGAGCTGCTGCAAAACTAGAAGACTGCTTGACAGAGTTGTGTTTCAGGCTTGTTTTATAAACTGGAAACTCCGGGACAAGTCTGTAAAGTTTGTATGCCTAATGACAAAATTGCAGTAAAAATGTTCATGAGCATAAAATGACTTTTTGAGGATGTATAAATAGTTGTAATTAAGTTTTTATGCTTCTGATAAGCAGCAACCAAATGTGTCACTAAAAATTTTTGCTCAATTAAATACTTAATCCTGAGATACTGAAGTCAAAGGAGGTTGGGTTTGCTGATTTGCTTGGAATGGATTAAGGCCTGACTTCTTTATTAAGGTTGATTTTTAGGGGGGTAGTTTTTTTACTTTGAGGCTTTGCATTTTGAAAAGGCAAATGGAAGATAAAAGGGAATATCACTTTTAAAGAAAGAACATACTACCACTTCTTGTTGAACGTGAGAGTAGAAATACGAGTGCACCCAGACTCAAATATTCAGTGTTTTTTAGCGTTCTTGTCGGTGAGTGAGTATTAATCATGATAATTAAGAAGAAAAAAAGTGGTAGGAGAAGGGTAAGAAAAAGCAAACCGATATCATTTAAATTTCTTCAAATTGCTCTTGGGTCAGTGCGCTCCTGCTTTATGATGAAGTCAAGAATCTGCCTTTGAAGTAAATGAGGAGTAAAAACTGGATCGTAGATAAACAAGTGCAACACATTAAACTTATTTCTGCCTGACCAAGCAAGATTTTATTCCAGAAGAACCTATTGTTCATATTAATTTTCACAGACAGCTGTTGTGCTTATAGCAGGAGAAGAGTGTTAAAAGTTTTTACTCTTAAACAGAAACCTGTCCAAGTGGGGAATGGTGAACTGTAATATCACGGCATTCAGATGTGATCTTAAACTGATATTTCTCTGATGAGGTGAAGGGCAGAAGCCCCATATTTTGGCAAATTTTAAGTAAAACCCCAGTAATTTCCTTGTTCACATAAACTATTGCAGAAGACTTGGGTGTAACACTTGTGTCAGTATATTTCTTGTTTTCAAGCAAATAGTAGGAAAAACCAAAAGATTGGATGTTTCATCCAAATAGAATTACTGAGTCAATGTAAATCAATTGTAGGATCACTCCTTAGATTTAATAGTATTTTTATAGTTTGACTTCAAAACCCCATTATGGACAGATTTCTTCTGTATCTGTGGATGTTTCTGTTCATTTCTCTATAGTAAGTCTGGCTGTGATTATATTTAGTTGCAATTCATCAACTGTCTAACATCCCATTATTAACTTTCTTTTGAACAGCCCCAAGTTTTCAAGAGATTAACCGAGTCAGAGGTTAAAATAAACAGCTGGCTTTCACTCGCATTAAAACATTTAATCTGCAATTTTTGGATTCACCAAGTGGAACAATATATTCTGTAAAAGAATTGGATTCATCAGTGCTGCCTTAAGAAGCTCTAAGTCGCAGAAGCTTCTGCATTTGCTCTTACACTGTCTTTGTGTTTAACTGTTTCTCTGCACAGTGAGTCCTATCTGTCTTCACTTGGCTCCTCTGAAACCCTTTCCATTCACTTGGAGCCTCTCTTTGCATGTGTTAACTGCCTAACAGTCCTGCTTAATTTGAGGGGTCTGAAGGTATTTACACATTTCAAGGTTCAAGCACAATTAGGAGATATTCTGTAGATTATCTTGGCTCTGGCTGGTCGGGAACAAAGTGGCTTGGAATGGCCCTAACTGCAGGAGCAGCCGCCTTCATGGGCAGTAATAACTTACTGAAGTTCCTCTCTAAATCAAGGGCAATGCTGCTGCTACAAGAGAGTAGCCCAGTATTGAGCCAGTGCTAGGCATGTTTTCCTTGGATCAGAGATCAGAAAGATTGTTTTTAAAGCATTTTTGTATATGATTATGTGATGGGTTTATCATTTTTTTTCTTTTAGGCAGGTTTTCCCTCTTCCCCATCTGTCTCAGTTGATGTTGCCAATATGGCACTTTCCATCTGGCCCCGGCTGCTACAGAAGCTTTTGCTGCTTTCAGCCCCAGATCGGTGAGGGGAAGGTGCTGCCGCCTGGGCAGCGCGAGGAGCATCTTCCCCAGGAGCAGGAGATGCTGCAGCCCGCGGGATTTCACGCACCGACCTTATCCCAAGTTAGACTGGGAGTCGCTTCCTTGCAGCCTCTGGTTTGCCCTCATACCAAAGGATCCAGATAATTCTGGGATTGCATTTAAAAAGGATTTTGCCACCATTCTGTTTGCCTGTTGTAGTCAGTTAGGCATCATCTCAGCCCTTTTAGCCCTCTGCCTGTCCACACGCTACTGCTTAACTTTATATCCCAGCCTCAAGGTAGAGTCCTGTTGTTATATTAAGACCTGCAGGCATCTTTAAACACAATAATTCAGCTTGACAGAAAAACACGTATTGGTCAGCAAAGACATTGGGAAGCAGTGTGCAGTTAGAAGGTGAAAATTGTTGGGAGGAGATGGAGGAGAAAGGCGTGACTGTGAGATTGTAAATTCAGGTTAGCTGATTAAGAGAAAAAGAAGAAAAGGGCTGATATGGAAAGTTTCGGCCCCAAACTGGTGTGTAGGGCCTTATGTGCACCTAGAAATGGATTTACATCCTTTGTGATAGTGGTAGGACTTCTGCAGGCTGCAGTTCTTGAGTGTTGCAAGAGGAAGAGTTGCCAATAGCATGAGTCTTCTGGTCTAACTTTCCTGGCTAATAAACTTGGTATTTAGCTTTGCTCTCCCTTAGCAGGATACATCTTTCACATAAGCTGAAAACTTCAAGCAAAAAAAAAAAAAAAAAAAGGAAAAAGAAAAAGGAAGGAAAAAATCCCTTATTTCTGGGAGCATAAGTGCTGTATTGGAAAGGTTGTTATCTCTAGTCTTTTGAGGCTACTGCTTGCTCCAGACAATAAGGAGTTTTTTTCATGTTTTGGATTTATACACAGCAATTGTACCTCATTAGTTTGGATTTATGCTACACAGACCAAACACATAAATAATTGAAACATTTCAGAGCTGTGTGAAATCCTCAACTGATTTTAAAAGCAGTTTATCATGGCATTTCAAGGTGCAGTTTAATCCCAATCTTCACTAGTGATTTTTTCAATTAATCTTTTAATCGCACGATGCATAAAAAAGACTAAACATAGAATTATATCAGCTTTGATAACAATGCTATGCAAAATTAATTTCCAGCAGCAGCAGAGGGAACTGAGGACTCCTTAAGGTATTTGTTAGATTTTGTTGGTCAAATGCCAGGAATTGTAAATAGATAAACCTCATCTTGTATGTTAAGAAAACACGGACTGATTTGATTTACTGAAAAATGCCTGGACTTTTGCTTGGTTTCACTGGTGAGTTATATTTCTAAACGCACATTATCATTTCTAATAAAATGTCTTCATGCTGTGGTTATCATATGTAATTATTTCACATATCCTGTTTCCATTATCAAAATTTGGGATGGATTTGCAATGTGAAGCTTTTAATTCTTGTGTATAATTAATTTAGATATCAAAACCATTGAACAATGCAGCCCTGCAACATTAGTCTCATGTTTTAGTTGATGAATAAAACTTGCTCAGGGTCACGTAGCTGTCCTGTCCCATTCGGGCATAGAAGCGTATTCTCCTCTTCATGCAGTAGCCAGTTGGGCTTTAAAGATCTGTATCTGCCCACTGGTTGCAAAACTAAATAAAAGGACATCTGTAGAAATTAAGAACACCAGGTAAACATTTTTACAAGTAATGAAATGCATTCTGAGCTCTTCCTAAAACATAATGATATGTATAACAATTTCGATTTGAGAAATGGAATTGTTTCTGAGAAAACAAAGCTCGTTTCAGAAATCCTCATTTCTTATTTTCATGTTGTTACCTTGAGAATTTTTAGATAAATTTATTCTATACATTTATACCAATGCGTATATTTTAAGCAGGCCTTTCATATAAATATGAGGCATTTTTATACAACTCCTATTCATTCTCGGTAAAAGCAGACACATTTGCATTTCAACTTCTAAATGTTGTTCCAGACATTTTTGAGCAGTCTGGCTGTATGGAAGGGGCTTGTATTAATTGCAAATAGGCTAGACATCTGTTCAGTAAAACTGAGTAATTTCTTCAGTCTAATTTTTGTTTATCAGTGGTTTACTTAAAATTGTGAGGGTTTTCTACTGGAAACCCGAATTCTGAAAATTATTATTTTCCTGTTTAAAAAGGGCCATCAAACTGATTCTCGTTCAGGACGACCTGAGCAGTGGGAGCGCGATGACTCCGGAGAGCAGTTTGGAGACCGGTTTGCCTAGGGCTAGTCAGTGGGAAATCTCCGTCTTTGCTTTGGATTTAGCTCTGTGACCTCTCTGGGACCTTCACTCATGGTTCAGACCCTGGAATTTTCTTCCCTGATGAGGCAGGTCCTTCAACAGGACTTGTCCTCTTTAAAACACACATGAAAGGTGGTTGTGGTGCTGAATCCCGTGCCGGAGCTGAGCTCTCATGTGCTGCTAAACCGGAATGGAAAGAGAGAAAATGAGAACGAGCTGGTGAGGAAAGTGTGAGGACTTGTCTGCTTTTGTGGTATAAGGATGAGAAAGGATCTCTTGATGGGAAAATGAGGAAGAGTAGAAAAAGATTGGAGACAAATTTACTTAGTTCTGGCCTCTCCATAGGGATTAATGCCCAGGGTTCTTATCCAGTCCCAAAGACTCCTAGATCTATCGTGATGCACCAGTAGATTTCTGAGAAAACAGGATTTGTTTCATCCCTCAGAAATTACTGGTGAGCTGTAACTGAGGATGGGGGAGAAGAAATAGAATCCCTTTGGTTACCCATAGCAATGCCGGACTTGGATGTTTATCCCAGAAACACGACTCATCCGCTGTCTCTCACCACCCTAACGAAACTGTGCACCAGTTCATTCACATTATTAGGAGAATAAGTCGTGTTACTGAGAAAGAAGATCACCAGCTCATCCTTAATATGGCAAAATCATTTAAGGTCCTTAATTTATGTTGACTTTTTAACATGCACTCTTGCAATTAAGTTAGATTAATGAAAGGTAAATTCCAGCCCCTATGTTAAAAAAAATCCTTGTAAAGAAGCTAATTAGTATGTTTGTTTATTCAGACTCTAATGGCTTAATTGCATTTTATCTTGCTATTTACAAATAGGCATCATTAAAGTATAATGAGCGTGTGAGGGAGAGTGCAGTGTTCCTAGCAGCAGTAGATGAGATAGAAGAAAAATAACTAGTTGAAAATCAGGTTTGGGCAGGAGTGGGGGGGAAGGTTTTCTGTTGTTCTACAAAATCTTATGTTCAGATTTTCAGCACATTTAAATATGATTTCCAGTCATTCTACTTGTGGTATACACAGAGAAGGTAAAGATTAGAGCAGCCTTTATAGAGAGAGGCAGATGTGGCGCCTTTTGCTGGAAATACGCACAGCTTGGCTGCATCTCTGGCTTGATGGTACCTTATTGTTTCCCAAGGTGAATAAAAATACTTGTACAAACTTGTCCTGCTAGTGGTGCTATCAGGGAGGAACCCATGTTCCCTGAAAATAATGTTTTCCTTTAGTTCTGCATTGCAGAGCATCTGCAGTTCACATCAGCAGCAAATTCCCAGGGATGCTGAGAGGAAATCTGGAGCTTTGGGAATTTTTTGCAGTGGTGAAGCTTGGCATTGGCAGCATTCTCTCTCCTAATACCCAACTCTTAGTAAATCTGAAGAAAGAATGTTTATTAATGCATTTATTTTTAATTGTCTATAAAAGGGCTTTTCATTTGGCATCCATTTCACTGAAGAGGGTAAGTTAAAGAGGGGGCTTTCAAGCTATTTCCTCCAGGCAGAAGTCTGGCTGTTAAATAAATGTTGATCTTTTTCATTTTGTAAATTAATTTTGACCCTTCTATTAACTTAATAGGAGAAGTACTTATTTCTTTTCTGATCGCCAAGTATAAACTTCTTTAGTAATCTCATAAGAAGTTATTTGAACCATTTTCACTGTTTATTCTGAGCTTCCCCTTCCCCCATTCTTGGCATTCAGTGGTTGTCATATGCTCTTTGGTGGTAGACAAAATATTTTTAAAGCTGGGATATTTCAAGAAGATTTTTATTTTATATATTTTTGTCAGAAAAGTTGCATAATATTGCAGATTTCAATCAGCTGCCTATCCTGTGTTTTTCTGGAGCCTGCCATTTTCGGAAGCAGTTGCATTATGAATAACTTAACTGTCTGAATTTAGTATACATGAGAAAAGCAGGTTAGAAGTGCATTGCTATTACACAGACCAAAACAGCAGCTACATGAGTATTTTACTTGCAACTGTTCCATTTTCAGCTCACAGAACTGTGGGGCATATTTTTTCATTCATATTAATTGAATTTTAAAGTGACCTTGTACACGTATTGATTTGAATTAAAATTTTCTACATCAAGGACAAGTTGGCATATATCCTACAGGCGAAATATTAAAAAGCCAAGTGCTGTCTTAACAGGGTATCGACAGAAGAAGTTGCAATTTAATGGGAAAAGTTGACTTAAGAGGGGAATTGTTGCCTTTTTTTGTAGCAACTAAGAGGTATCTTTTCTGTATAATGAAAGAAGCTTCTTGCAATTGTTATGTGTGGAGATCCAGGGACATTTTATTGCCCTTTAAAAAGGGACCATCCAGATCAGCACTGACCTCCAGAAGGAGAGACCGGCAGTGCTGGAGTCCAGAGCACAACTATCAAATTACTTTTTTTTTTTTTTTCCAGAGCCTTTAGTATTTTATTGCCTTCTTTCAGGTGTTCTTTAGGGACACATTTATATGACTGAAGGTGTAAATTGTATTCCACACATAGATCTTCCCCGAGCATTGACTCATTGGCTAAGTTGAGCAGACATTGCAAGAAAATTGTTTACTGGAAAACAGGATGTGTAAAAATACAGCTGAGATGAATACAAAATCTGTAAGTCCTGAAACCCATTATGGGTTTCCAATATTAGAGGAAAAAATGAAAAGCATCCTCATGTCGTATCCAAAAGCAAACACGCTTTAGCCTGAAAAGAGCTCAGAGAATCACTCCTGGCTTCCAGATCTAACAGTCTCCCCCAGCCTGAGAGGCTGTTGTTCATTCTTTGTACAACTAGCCCCATTCTTTCAGTGCTGTTACAATGATGAACTATAATTTCTCGAAGTTACGCTTACTTTTACAAAATTTCTGTTTCTGTCAGGCTTAATTAATGTGTTCTGTTCCTAATAAGCCTTCTGATACAGTCCTAGAACAAATCATCTGAAGGCCCTGGTTTTTCATCCAGCCACTGAAAAATCTGCAGAAATCCCATGTCAAGACACCAGTGGCCTGAAACAGGGAAGTTTTTTGATGTCAGTACCAGGCTGCTGTAAATCCAGAGCAGATTCACACAACCCATCACCGACAGGCGCGAAGCGGTGACATATTCTGTAGTATCGTGATGCTTTAGGTGCCCCAGCGCCAAGACCTTGTGTAAGTAGAGATTGCCACAGCAGTTCCTTCGTTAGGGAGCTTAAGATCTAAGTATATGTTTAAAGATGGTTTTACAGAGCTGCTTCTGCACGTGTGCTGCAGGCAGGAGGAAGCGAGCGGTGCGTGTTTGGCATTTGAACAAGCGGGTGACGAAGGCCGGTGTCCTGGCCCCTCCGCGGAGGCTGCCCTTTCCTGCTGCGTGATGGATGAGAGCTGGGATCGGGGTGGCTGTGACAGATTTGGAAAGCGAGGACTGAATCATTGGAAGGATGTGAAAACAAATGGCCTGGAAAAAGGTGATGGGTTTGCAAGGATTTGTGCAGGTAAATCCTGGCGGCTGGCAGTGGGAATTTTGAGGCCAGCAGTAGGGATAGGCAAGTAAACTGGAGTGCCAAAGAGTGACTTTTTCAGCATGTTACGTCCCACTGTTCACTGTGAGCAATTTCAGGAGCATCCCACACAGCCTCCGGATCAACTTCATCCTTTTTTTTTTTTCCTGCCTGCTGACAATGTGAGATGTGATGCATGCAGCCCGTAAGGGAGGGGGAAAGAAGTGAGCATCCACAGCGGCATGGGAACTGAGATATTGTATAGATTATATAAAATATTATATGTAATGCTGTGTCTGGATACTGTAAGGCAGTCTTTGCACTCTTCGCTAAGAGTTTTAATACTTTTTTGTTTACAATTCCCTTTTATCTTTTTAATTTTACTCTCTATGCTTGATGCCCAGTGTGAGGTTCTAAGAGTCATTTCCCTCAGTAGGCGATACCGTATCATACTGCCAGTATTACTAAGGTAGAAAATTAAATAAAACATTAACACCATTTTTTTTCAAGGGGGTTAGCTAGTGATGCAGCCAGACACTCTTTCCTCTTCCAGTGGGTGATCAGCATCACGGATCAGATGTGTCTGGATAATGACAATCTTTAACTTGGTGAAGTGGAAGGTGCTGAAATGACTCGTGTCTCTGTTCTTTCCTACAATATGTTCAGCAGGGTACTGCTACTTCACAAGTATGTTTTCTATTACCACTTTTTCATTTGGTCTCTTTTAGTTTTGTATTGAATCTTGCTTTGTGATAGAAAAACAGGATCTCTGCATTAACCACTGCAATCTCTGCACCATTCGGTGCTTTTATTCTGCGCTGTTGTTTGTATTGGTCCCTCGGTCTCATCTGAAATAGGAGCCTTGGAAGGCACTGCTATATCCTGGGTTTTGCCAAGCTGTTCTTGAGGTGAAGTGGCTGAAGTGGTCCAGGAGTAATGAACCAAGCACGAGCAGAATGTCTGTCAGGGTATATATAATCATGATATTGTATTCTCTTTATTTTTCTGCACTTAAGGTAAAAAAATGAGCTTTAGGTTGTTATCTATGTATGGAGATGATTTCGTATATGTCCATAATTTTACTGAGATCTCCCTTTTAGAATTTTGCACTTCAAAACCTATCATCATCCTGTGTAAGAATTGTACATTAAACTTGCTCAGCAGACCCTTGCCAGGATCCTGGCACCTCAGCACTGCAGCAGCCATGGTGGAAAGGAGGCATCTGCTGAGCAGGGAACAGCTTTAACCAAACTCATTGTTTCTTTCTGCTTTCTGCTGTTTCTTCTGCTCTCAATTTTATGCTTTTGTGTGCCGGGGAAAAAAGCAATAACGTCTGTCTAACAAAGCACAAAGATCCTTGTTAGACACATTTCTTACCCGTATTGAAGTATGAATTCATCTTTGAGATGTAAATTGATTTTAGATTAAAATACCTTCATTATTGTATTTTGTCAATAATACAATTTAGGCTTATTTCTGTTTTTATACTCTGACAGACCGTACATATTTTCTGTAATACTCTTCTACTGTTTTTTACCCTTTTCTACTTTTACAGAAGAGTATTGAAGTTTTGAAAACAAAACATTTTTACTCTTGTAGCTGTAACTTTTTCCCTTCTCCTTCTCAGTTTCTTTGTAAGTAACTTTGAGTTTTTATTGGAGCTAGAATGTTTTCCATTAAACTCATAGCATCCTTTTAAAGGATAGCATTAGAAGAGTCTGATTCTTCTTTCAAATGATTTCTTTTTTCTAAGTGGAGTTATTGAGTTGTGTTGTTAATAATTGAGACAGTTGCTTGGCAGTGTCGTGGCTACACAGGGGAATTTTGTGAATTCATACATTTTTAGCCGCAAATGAATGATGTTATTTGTTTATTCTGTACTTTTTAGTTTGTCTCGTCCTCCTAATGTGCATATAACATTTCAGATCCTTGTTTTGGGTTGTCTTTAAAATATTGAAAAGTAAAATTCCCATCAGCTTCAGCTCTTAACTCAGTGACCTTGTGAATTCAGACATCAGCTCTCCTTCAGCCTGCTTTTGTCTTCTTGCTCTTGACAGGTTACCTTAGGAAAAGTTTTAAAAGTGATCGTGGTGATGCGGAGTCTCTTCATTGACCGCACGATAGTAAAAGGATACAATGAAAATGTCTATACTGAAGATGGCAAGGTAGGTTATCATATATCCAGGAGTGTTAAACTTTATTTTTACCCGGTATTTAAATTATAGAAAACAGGAATCCCATCCCAAGTATGCCAGCAACATAAAACTGTCAAAAGACTCTTTGTGGATGCTTCACAAAGTGCTCAGGTTTAAATTTATCATGCTTTGCTTGGATTTTTCATACCCTCATGTCTGACATCTTTCTAAGCTCTGATGCCCTTGCTTGAATTTCTAATTTATCACCTTAGACCTCAGTAGCCTCGTTAATAGTGTCTACTGAGAAAACATTTTTTTTAGTGTACCAGCCCAGGGTTCAGATACTCTTTTTCTGAGAGCCATTGGGAAATCTTGGGCTAGTTTTATGCTCAAGTCGATAAGCTCAGGTAGGAGAATCATTGGGAGGTAGTCCTCAATTTGCTTGTCAGTAATAGCCCATCTTGAACAGCAGCTATTAAAGCAAGTGTTACCTGTTTCCACAAGTGATTTGTTTTATGAACAATTCACCCTGCTTGAACCCTCAAATTTCTTCTGACTGCACACACTCCATATGGCTCTGTTTAAGGCATCCGAAGATGTTAATGGGACCTGACGGCATCAGCTCGGTTTGCTTCTCTTTTCAGGTGGAATGGTCTCTCTTCCCGAGACATCCACCAGGACTCTCCTCTGCCAGTAACAGTGCTAAATATCTCCATCTTTCACATTTACTCTCTGGAGCTTTCTCCTGTGATTATGAAGCCTATTAAAATACAAAGTTCATTATATCAAGATGAGTACTTGGCACCCATAGGCCATGTTATAATGAGGTGAGACTTTCTTTCCTTTCAGAAGTGATAACTGTGTTTTAGCACACAGCAGCACGTTGTGTACTGACCCGCAGTTCAGCAGCGCTCCGTTTGAGCCTCTCTTCCCTAGAAAAGGCCAGGAGCTGATCTACTCCAGCACAGGGTGCAGCTGGAATCTCCCAGATGCCAAATTCTCCCTCCAAGAGCAGGGGGTTGACCTAGGAAATAGTAAAATAACAGTTGCCTAAATCTGATCTGCCTTATTCAAGCACGCAGGTTTAAATACCACTTTGTAAGAGAAACAGCTGCGCCGCACTCCCTCTTACCCGTAATTACGCCCTTAGAGCAGCAGCCCCTCTTCGCCCCACGTTCTGCCTGCAACCAAAATGATATTCTGCCTGCAAAGCGTTGACAGTGCTTGATGGATTCCTGTGTCGCCTTTCATTTGGCTCTGCTGATTTTCTCTGATGCATCCAGTTTCCTTTGAAGTTCCCTTGAAAAGTAATAATAGTGCGTTTGCTGAAAAGCCGACTGAAAGGCTTCCTCTGTGGAATGGGGCATCCGGGACGAGGCTTCTGCTTAGCTCAAGGTTAACCCACCTGGGAGCTGCTGCCCTTTCCCAGGGTATTCCCGCGGTCCGGGGGGAGCAGTTGGCTTCTCCCAGTGTCCGTGCTAATGCCTGGCTTATTTTCCTGCTCCAAAGCAGCCTGCAGGAGAGTTTATTTTCTCCCGATCAGCTTTCTGTCCAAAGTTAGGCTATGTGACTACTCCCAAGAGGCCGGTGCCATTTACAAGGCGTTTTGCTGTGTCATTGGGCCGTGCCAGGACTCTCACAAACTTCCTTCAAGGTCTGCGTTTCAGATATAAATAGGACTTAAGTAGAATTGCAGTTGCAGCCACTTAAATCGTGAGTAAATTTGGCTTGGAAGATTGAGTAAATGTGTAGCTTGCTAGTTTTGCCAACTGGAGCACATATTGACAAACAGTGGGCTCCCTCTTTTTCCGTAATTAACTACTCTGGTAATTGGAGAATAAGAATAAGATTGTGCTCTTGCAATGATGTGCTTTGCTCACTGTGCCTGCTGGGAATGAGCGATTACAGTGAATTGCAAACACACCCCAATCCGATTCCTCCTCTGTCGCACTAGATGCTGCCGGGAAGGTGCTCCAGTGAGGTTTCTCTGTGCTCTCCTGGTCCTCAGTTTCCAGTCTGAGGGGGGAAAAACATAGTAGCATCTTTGAAGAGACGCAGAGGAATGGGGAAAATGAGAGGATCTTATATTAAATAAGAAAAATGTGGAGAATTTTTAAGTTTACAGAAGGTGGTGATAATTTTTTCACTGAGCTGTTTACTCAGTAATTGCTGGGGTTTGGATTTGCTAATGAGTTCCTAGGAATCATCTAATATTTGTAGGCAGCAGAGATGAGATTAGCTGGGAGGGTTTCTTGCCGTGTGGCAGATCTGAAGCCCCTGTCTTTACCATAAGCAACTGTGAAGAGACAGTAGAATAAGTCATAGCATCATTTTTTACACTTAAATAGTCATCTTAAGCTGGTAGTAGCTAAAATAAGACACGGCAGTTTGGAACTTTATATTTTAAAAATTTTATTTATTTATTGAGGGTTTTTTTTTTGTCAGACAAAGGACCAGTGCATGTCCTACGGGCTTCGTGTACTCCTTTTGTGAATTATTCACAAACCCTGCAGATGATGACTTTGCCAGGTTGCCAGCTGCATAACTTACCCGTTTTTGGTGTCACTTTGCAAAAACAAAAGGTGATACCTGGCAGCCTCTGTCATGTCCCTGGGTCTGGATTCTGATGGTGCTGCAGTCTCTCCTGCTTACTGTACAACCCCCTGCATCCACCACAGACTGCTGCATTTTCATGAGTCCCTTAGCTCCAGTGGTGGCACTCTGCCACCCTTCATTTCTCAAACTCCTTTTACACTGGAATTTAACCACGGCTGGTAATTAATTACTCATGTTGTCCTGATTCCTGAATAAATAAAGCTGCGGAGCTCACCCTTGCAGGACACGCTTATCACGAGCCGAACCATTAGTAGCCCGGGTCTGCCAATAAAAATAAAATTGTATTGGGTTTTATTTGGTGTGGTAATCTCCTCCTCCTCTTTGCATGCAGGAGCCAAGAACCACCACGGCACGATGTACTTGGAGTGGGTACTTAACATCACTACCTAGCCCTATTCCTATTTTTGCCTCTGTTAGTCTTAACTAAAGAAACAGAAGTGTCTCTGTTGAATTGCCACGTTAAGGAACTTGGGTTATGTTAATGCTATGGCTTCATTAATTACCCCATATCAATAAGAAAAGGCAGCTTTTAGCCTCCTAGCGTAAGTGAGGAGAAGAAATAGTAGTATCAAAGGAAAGCTTCAAAGACAGCCGGAGCCGTCTCTGGGGTAATTTCTGATCCCTGCATTCTTTCCACTTCAAAGCTGGATGTGTGTGTGTTTGGGTGAAGGGGGGGTTGAATCCGATTTCTCTAATAAGTGTTGGCACCGGACCTGTTTGATATTAGATGCAGGGAACATTCTGATTTGTTATCGCCTTTGAAATCGTTCAGACGACCTTCAGAAAATCGCCTCCTGTTACTTATGCCGGGGCTGGGTGGGGAGAGTGGGGCACTGGGAAAAAGAGCCCCAGTTTAATTCGCATGCAGAGGATGCCCTGAAATTGTGCTCTCAGCAGTTTTTTAGTTACAAATGTGTGTCTTGATTGAAAGTGAAAAGTTGAAGAATAATAGACCTGTAACAATGCATTCTTTAATCTGCCTCTGCCTTAATCCTCTGTTCCAGGGGGAAAGGTGGGCAGTCATTTAGGATGTCTGCACGTGAGCTGGGATTTTGGGTATTTTTTGTTTTTATATATACATACGCATATATATATATATATGCGTATGTATATATATATATATTTTAAACTTAGGTAAGAGGATGTCAGTAAAACACTCATTACTTTTTCAGCTTCTCAGTCTTCATGCCAACTAATGAGCAATCGGAATCTCTTGGACTCATTTTAATATAGTATCTGAAGTGGATTTTTTTTAATGATCTTGCATCTAAACACAGAGAATCAGGTATTTGGATGGATCACTGGAGATTACCAAAGCCATATATAGATTCCAATTACCGCAACTCCATCTGTCGTCAAACAAAGTCTTGAATTACATGAAAATAGTTAAATTCTGTATTTATTTTTTTTTATTTTCCAATGTAGACTCTTCTGATAAGGCAGTGCAGTGCTTCCTTCCGTGCAGGCACGGGTAATGACGCTCTTAGCCAGGCTCAGGTTTGAGACTAGGCTGTGCTACTGCCTGTGCTGCCCTCGCTGTGGCTGTTGCGGGTGTTCGGGCAGGTTTTACGCCCGCCTGAGGAGTCGGCAGTGTGAAAGGGCTGTAGTTCCATGCCTTAGGGAACCTTTGTCATCATCTAACCTGGAAAAAGCTTGGAGACATCAGCTGCCTCTTGTCCCACGGCAAGGTCGGCCTCCCGAGTCACGGCACATCCATCCAGAAGAGATTTAAAAAAATAATTAACATTACCTGCTGTTAAACCTGGGGATTGGAAGCTCGGTAGTCGCTTCCTGTAGCAGCATTCGGAAAAGTGGGCCACTTAACAGTGCTGCTCTCAAAAGCCTGACATGGTGCCGTTAGCAACGCGAACCTCTTTAACCATGCCAGCTAATTACTTGGGTTCCACATCCTTCCCTTTCCCCCCTGCATCCCCCTCTAGTGCCTTTTGCTTCACAGGACTTGCTGCTTTTCTGACTGCGAGTAACCTTTGTGCCTTTGAGAAGATGTGCCATTTTCAGCTAGCTTATGGGCACTACCATAAGTCAGAATTAAGATAATTAGCTGTACATTATAAATGTATCCAATGTATCTAATGCACCGTGCCCCATTTAGTCTGAGATTTACTCTCAGTTTGGTTCCTGTTACGTATTTCAAACTGAGGTATGGAGCATGCAATTGTAATATCATTAATGGCATGATAAAATAATACAAATGCGGGATCTACACATGCATTTAAGCAGATTTCTTAGAGAAAGCACAAAGCACTGTATATATTTATTTCTAGAAGATTAAAAGTGTGTTTGTACCTGGAGAGGGGTATGCTCTATGATTCTGGTTTTAGGTTGCCACTGTCCCCCAGTCACTGAAGGTTAAAATAAATAAAACCTTTAATCTGGTTTACTGGGTTTATGCAGTTGCCCTGTTTGCCTCTAATTTTTGAACCATGGATCCAACTTCAATCAAGTTTAACACAGTTTAATATTTTGTGGTTTATATTTTTCCAAGAGGCTGAACGCAGGAGAGATGTGGCTTCACGTCTCCATTGTGGGAAAGCACGTGTCACATCGTATTATCAAGCAGTAGAAGAGCAATACCTGCTTCATTAATTCCCTCAGAAATTGTTTTTATTTCATCAAGCTTAAGATTCCAGAGGTTAATGTTGTAGCAAACACCTCTCTGTCAGCTTATGAAGTTGTGGACTATAGTGGGATCTGTAAGCAAAAAGTAATTTGCAAGCTATGGATTAATGGAAGGAAGTTCCTCTTTTTTTCTGCTTCTTTTCCCTGACAGAGCACAGGATATTCCACAAGGTTGGATTAAAAGACCACAAGCATGTTGATTGAATTTTTTTTTTTTTTTTATCTTGCAACTCATTTGGGTGCTCAACAAGGGCAGACTTTGCTTCTGGTTTCTGTGATTAATAACATGTAATTCAGTTATTTCCATTTTGTTTGGCTTCTATTTTGTATATTGTTGAACATGCATTTAAGTCCTGGATGTGCAACTATCTGCAGCCTTATATCTCTGCTAGCATGATTTTCATCTGGAAATGTAAATGCACTTTCCTAAGGGATGTTTTATTTGGCCCCAGTAGATTGTTGCTTTGGTTTAATTTAGCTAAATGTTCTTTGTGTCATTTGTAACTGCATCACTTATTCAGATACAAGACAAGCATAAACTTAGGAAAAATACCCTTGTTTTGGAGACAGACTGAAGCTGATGAATATTTGCATAGATCAGCACAACCTCATACAAATGAAGATTTTCCTGTTTTTAAAGAAAAACACACTGATTCAACAGGTCTTGGTTGTGTATTTTTTCACTGAAACCATGATGAATTCTGTTAATCCTTTATTGCAAAGAACGTCCCATGTCTTTGCACCCTCTTCTTGGATTGCAACAGGTGACAGTGAGGGGTCAGAACAGGGAAGCAAGGTAGATCTGTTTGCCTACTGGGTTAACTGAAACTTCTTTTTCTTGGAAGTCATATAACATATGAATATTTTTTTCTTCCAACTGCAGCTTGACATATGGTCCAAATCCAACTATCAAGTATTTCAGAAGGTAAGTCCCACCTCATTTCTCTCTATATAATGTCTGTAGATCCTATGCAGAGTTTATTGGAAGTATCTAGACCCCCATGTAAAAGACTTCAGAATTTCTTTGACAGATGTGCTCAATATTTTTATAAAACTTCTATCACAGCTTTCAAATAACAGTGATTTATAGCAATAGAAAACCACGAGTAGAAAATAAACAGATCAATTCAGCTGTTGTTATTTAGTTTAGATCGGTTTCTTATCACAGTTCCAACCCATGGCTTGGAAGAGAAAGCTGCAGGTTTTACTGCTTGAGCCTTAGAGTTGCATGAGGAATCAGCAAGTGCTCTTTTTAGTTGAAGTCTTTGGAGGTGCCATTTCAGGTTTGTTTGGGTTGGATATTTGGGTTGGTTTGTTGCTGTAGTTGCCTCTGCAGGCTTGATTTTAGTAAACTTGCAGAATAGGCTTTCCAAAATGACCTGGAGGGCTTCTGTTGTTGGGTGTTTTTTTTTTTTTTTCCCTTTTGTGTTTTTTTGTCTTGCTTCTCTTCTCTTGGTGGTGCAAGCAAAGGGCAGCACTTCCAAAATGAATGGCATTCCACGCAGTATGAAAAGACTAGTGAGCTAGTAGATGCAGTAAGTGCAAAACTGCAAAGAAGGTAAAGCGAGGTTTTGGATAGAAGTGTCTCTTGCTATTTTCAAGGCAAGAGAAAATTTCTCTTTGAAGGCCCCTTGTCAAAATGCTGCAAGTTCAGATTGATCCCACTTCAAATTCCAATTTCCTTACCTTCAAGCCACAGTTCAAGGAGCTCCAGTCTCCTGCGAATGCGCTCGCTTCCTTTCATCTACTGTTGTGGTTTATGTAACAAATAAGGGTCAGGGACAGTAAAGGGCATAAAAGCAGGGGTCAGAGCTATGGCATATTGGCTGTGTTTGTGCATCTTCCTTCCAAGATACCATATGCAGTCAGAAGGGGGGACGTTTGACCTGTGATATTAACCTGCTCGAGATCAAAGGAGGGCTTTGGGGGAGGCTGCTTGCTTTCCCTGTCAGACCAGCATTAAGGAAAAATTTTACTGTGATCGATTCTTTACTCTGGAGATTAGGGGATTAAATAATCCTTTTTTTTCCTCACCTCTTTCCACAAATATATTCTCTATGCTGTATCAAGTAAGGGAATAGAGTGGAAAGTAAGCCAGCTGAAATTATAATTTATCAGTATGCTTTTAAGTAATTACTGCAAAGGAATGAATATAAAGTTTTGTAATTAAGTGCATCTTCTCAAATTCCCCTATACACTCAAAATTGAAATCCCATTTGGGCCCAGGCACCAGCTTCCTAGATGTTTTAGTTTAGAGTAACTTGGAAGGGTTAAGCTTTATCACTGTGGAAAGTAGATAGATTCTGATTTTTTGATTATGTAAGTTTAATTTTATATTGAGAAGTAGTAGAACCAAGTAGTTTATTAAATGTACTGATTTTGAGAGCAGTCCAAGGTAAGGACTCGAGTTCAAGTACATGGAGTGACTTTCTCTTCGGGTCTCTGTGATGGCCTTCACATCAGAAAAGAAAGAGTTGAGTGAGTAAATGCCAAATTCTTGTGTTAATGCTGCCAAGACATCTTTGTTATGGATAGATAGGAGTCTTTATTCTCTAGTTCTACTAGAGGACTAGAATTAATTAACTAAATACTCTTTTAAAACACTAATTTCAATGAAAAGCCTAGATTGGAAAGTAAAAATATGTCAAAGGAGAAGATATATGTTTAAAGTGGTCTGTCTGTCTGTGTGCATATGAAAAACAGGGACTAGTCTCTTCCTAATTCGCTCTATTAATGCATTTTGAAAGGAGAAACAAAAGACTGCAGGATGCAGGAGAAAGCGTTGCCGTAGCAGGCAGAGCAGCTGCCCGTACTCCAGGCTTTAGACACTGTGTTCCCAGCTCTGTCATTGTGTTACCTTGGGCAACTTAACCTCTCTTTGGATCGGTTTTCCGCATCCCTGAAGTCGGGGTTGTACTTGCTGACTGCACAGGAACTCCTCAGCTGGGCTGGTTGCACGGTGCTTTTAGAGCCTTGCATGAAAACAGGATAAAAAGACAAGGTGATCGTGTTCTCTAAGCAGTAGATGGTGGACTATTGAGCTGGTGGTTAAGTAAGTCAAGGGCAGGACCTAAGTCATGTTTTCAAATGGGTGATAGAAAACGATGTGGTTCTGCAAAGTAAGTTTTTTGTTTGTTTTGTATTTTTCTTTGTGTTGCTGCTTTTGGTTTGATTTTTATTTTCTTCTGTGAAACTGCACTGGTACCTGGTTTTAATACCCCAGGATAGTGATTTAGGAGTAGTGAGACAGAGGAAATCAGACAAAATGATGCCATTTTACTCTGTTAATGTTATAAAACTGCAAGATCTTCGCAACAGATGTTTTCCTGCCATTAAAAAATTATCAGTGAACGTGTCAGTGCATCTCCCGTAACCCTGCGGAACCGCTACGCTGAGAGGACAAGTACGGCCTTGGCGCAGCTCCACCGAGGCGGCCGGGCAGCCCCCCGAGCCCTGCAGCCTTTCACGCTGTAGGAGTCAGTCATTGCTTTGAAGGACGGGGATATTTCTCCCTAAAAGCTGGACCGAGTTCTCGAAGTCTCCCTTCAATGATAATGTAACAACATCTGGAGCTCACGAGGTACCTGCTGGTGGGAGCTGCAAGCCTGGCACATCCTCCCGGGGTTGCAGCGGGACTTTCGGGGTTAAGGACCAGAGACCTCTGATCTTCAGCCCAACCCTGTCAAACAAAGTGAAATCTGCCCTGACTTCTGTTTGCAAACGTTGCCTGTGTCAGCAAGGCTCTTCTGTCTCCTTATTAAGCAGGACACCCAAGTGTTTATAGCTTGACGGGGGGCAGCTCCCGAGAGGCCCATTACTGTTCAAGTGTACAGTCATTTTCAAAGTTCCCTGGAGACTTCTTGAATTTGGTCCTAGGGTGAATAGGCTTTTATAGGCATTGAATCCACCAGCAGGGCTAGATTCAGAGAATGGGACTTGGAAATAAAAGAGGGAAGACTGAAAGGGCAAAAGCCCAAGGAGCAAAGAAAAGGTTTTTCAGATTTCCATATTTGTCTGACATTTAAGCTCGGTGGGAGCAGCAACTGTTTTGATCTGAAACCTCCTTATTTTAACACCTTGCGTGTCTCGATCCAGTAGCATAAGAGAAGGAACAAAACAGCAAATAAGGAAACCTCTCTTGGGTTTAAAGCTTGGTGTGAAGAAGAATGCACATGAGGACTGCAGGATTTCAGGTCATTGTGCAGAGGATTAAAAGAAGATATTGTAGAGAAAGGTGCAAGATTCATAGCTTTGCATTCAAAATAAAGGACAGTGGAATTGCTCCTAAGGGATAAAGACTGTGTTGCTTGGGCGATGATGTCTAACATTAACTGTTTCATTTGTCAAGCTGCTCGGTCGGAGAGTGCTTTGTCTAAGCAATATCATTTTGGCTGCTTGAGTCACTCATTTTGTTCAGACCTCGAAACCCCCTTCTCACTTTGGTCTCTGGTTCTCTCGGGGGTTGATTTACTTCCTCCCGAGTCACATTTTAACCTAAACTTTAGCAAGTTACTTGTGTGCATCCAGCCGTTAACCCGCGAGCCGTATGATGGTGGTGGTGAAACTCAGCACAATTTCCCCCACTACAAGGGCACATAAGTATTTTAATGTATGAAGATGTATTCTTGTCAATAAGCTCGGCATAAAGTCGCGGGCGGGATGAATGCATGCATGAGGCGCAGCCCGGGCTATCGATGGGGTCTGCTCAAGGAGACGAGATGGTCCCTTCCAGGGTCACCCGCCCGGGTGCTCATTGCATGAGCCCAGCTCGGCTCTGCTCCACGACCTGCTCAGCTGAAACGAAACCCCCGTGACCCAGCGCGAACAGCAGAGCAAGCGAAATAAACACCCGGGCGCACGCTGAGCTCCGAAAACACCTCGCAAATCCGGCGCTTTGGAATCGTCTCGTGGAGCTTTACCAGAGAAATTCGGTGCCGTTTGAATCGACGGAAGGGAAGGGTGTCGGGAGGGGGTTTTCGGAGCTCAGCAGCGGCTGTTTGTAGAAGGGACCATCTATCTTCCTGCCCCAGCGCCTCTCGGGCACCGGCGTCTCCGCTTTCACCAGCCCCTCCAGAGAGGCTCAAATGCTTTCCTGGAGAGAAGATTGAATAAAGGGACTCCGTGGGAATGAAAAAGGCACTCTTAGAGTCTACCACAGTATAAACTGTCTAAAAACTAATAAAATAATGTGCTTTTTTTGTTGGTTTTTTTTCTTTGTCATTGCCTTTTTTTTGCACTCTGGTTGTCTTCTAGAACTCATTGCCACAAGCTACTGTTAAGACCGTGAATGTAGGGTTTATAAGAGGAAAAAAGTTTAAAATCTTTTTGGGGATTTAAAGGATCGCTCTATATTAGATGGAGCTGTCAGCGCTATACTTGCGGGACTCAACCTGTAACTGAGCGAGGAAAAAAGTTAAGTGTCAAAGGAAGTTTTGCACATATTTTTTTCTGGCAGCGAGATAAAACACTAGAATAGTTAGACAAGATCTATAGTGTTGTCTGTTATGGCATTCATAATTTTCTGTCTTAGTTTTTATGCATTTTTTCTAGCTCTGAACACCTATGGGTAAACTGTGCCATTGGTCCTTGTCTTTGGGCTGCTTATCCCAGATAGTGGGAACACTTGTTCAGNATCAACTTGGAAACGGAAATTAGGAGGAAATATGTCAGAGACGAGAAAATCAGCGGTTAACAAAAAGGGAGGTTTTCTTGTTCAGATGGAAAACAAGAGTGTCCCTTGCTAAACCAGCTCATCCAGCTCAAGGCAATTTAGACTTGTTTAAAGAAGGCCAAGACCTTCCCTTTGCCAGAACTAAAATCCTTTCTTGCTCATCTCAAAGTGGGAACGTGTTTAGTTGAACAACAGCTCTTTTATTTAGCAAAATGGTAACTACAGAAGCTTTTTTTTTTTTTTGACAAAGCTTCCAGGTGTTTTTTAAAATGAATTGTGAATTATTGAGCTTTTCTGCAAGACTACTTGAAAATCTATTTCAAGGTCCAAAGCAAGAGCAATCCTCATCAATTTGTGCTCTTCTGAATTTATTCCTACATAAAAAGGGGTAGAGAAATGAGAAGGTGACCAATAGCTTGGGTAGCAGCAGGGAAGATACAGCTATAAAAGTGAAGTTAATAAAATAAAGTCCCGAAATACACAAAATGTCAACCTACACCCAAAATAAATTAGCTTATGATTCCAGCTTGGCTGGAAGAAAAAGTGTGTCCCATAACTGAGCTGGCACATATGTGGCTTGTTTTGCTTTGCTTTGGTGTGAAATCATATTGCCATTAGTAAAGCTGGAGTAAAGCTGGGTATTGATCTTTTTTTTTTTTTAGATCTTGGATAATTTATGCTTTCTCTCATCATCTCGTTTTTTTTCAGTATCATTATTATTTTTATTCCCTCATGCACATGTACTGGCCAGTCTGATTTTTTTCCCCCAGCTCTTTGCTGTTCCGTGCTTGACATCCCAATGTTGATTTTGGGAAGGGGGAGGTGGGTTTCATCCCCCTTCTTGTATTTCTCATATTTGACACGAGCTTTGATCTTTTTCGAAGCACTTTATCAGCACTTGCTTATGGTAGAAATCGCCTGCTTTTTGTTCAGAAAACACTATTAGTGTTCTAGCAGTGCTGGGGTGGCTTTTATCTCCCTGTGGAATCTCATTAGCTTTACGTTACAATAGCAACAGCATATGTGCAACTTTGCCAAAGTGGCCAGTCAATTTAAATTTGTTAATAGCATTTTTTTAAGCAACTTTTTCTACATCTTCAATGCCAAGAGAAAACAACTTTGTAGTAAAGGAAAAAAACACGGGTTGTTAGAAGTAGAAGCACAGCAGAAGGAGAGCGGCTGCTCATAAATATCTTCAGTACCTTCTATTCTTTTACATGTCTGGTGCTATCCTATAAAAGCACCATCTTAAAAGGCGAAGATGCACATAGCTGGTAGGACTTGGATTTTGGTTATTTCTGAACATTACATGAGAAGGTTTTAGAAGAAATGATTGACTGGTTAGAGTTGCGCTGTTCTATTCATACACAGTTAATCATTTTATTCCTATTTTGCTGCTGCAGTTTGTGACTATCGTTGCAAACTTGCCAGAATCTGCGCGGTGCCAAGGGTTTTACCTTCCCAAAGTCAGAATCGACGTCCTTGCTCGTACCAAAAGGAGCTGCTTTTGGAGCTGGGCATGTGCACGAGCGCTGGGAACAGAATCTGTTGCTATAATTGTAGAGCAGCCGAAAACTGGATCCAGTGTAGGACAGACTGATTTAATCCAGGGTTCTGTGGAGGCAGCTTGTATGGTGTGAATTAGAGCCTGTCTATATATGGATTTATTCAGGGCTGTATCTCTTTCAGATTTACCTCCCTGAATAGCTGCACGCGTGTATTTTTTCCGTAATGAAAGTTTGAGTACTCTGGTGCGATCCCCTTCATGCTGAATTAGGCTAAGTACAAATGAGGAACGAGCAGCGGTAGTTGGGATTAGCTTTTACAGTTTCCATTCACACTTTATCTGCAGTATATAGACAAGCCCAAAGAAATACGTAGACAAGCTCAGAGAAATAAATAGATAGGCGTGAGAGGAGCAGTTCTTTTTCTTGTCAAAACTACAAGATACTATTTAATCACCAATTAGCCTTCATGTAGTTTGTTAGATGCTTTGATACTGCTGATGAGGACCGTGAATGGATTTACAGATCATAAGAAGTGGTTGTAATGTCTGAGTTCTGTAATGGTCCAGCCCAATGAATTTTGCCAGTAACTTCCACATTATGCCCATAAGTTCATACAAGAAGCAGGCTACTGCCCATGCTATTTATTTTGGGAAGCTCTAAACTAAGAGCTGACAAATTGAATCTTGCTACTGAGTTATATCCTAGCTCTTCAAAAACCGTCTCTTTCCTGTTTTTCTTGAAGTCTGGGTTTTAAATTTTGATAGAAAATCTATCAAAGCATTGGTTAGTTCTGCTGATTTTTTTTTTTAATTATCCATGCTATTAAAAATATGCATTTTATGTCTATTCTGTCTGGCTATAATTCCCAGATGTAAGATCTTGTTATGGCTCTCTGGTAGATTAAAAAGCTTTCTATCAGAAATCTTTTACTAGTGCAAGTATTTATAAACCCTAATCGTATTAATCGATTCCTGGTTTCAGAGGAAATGAAACCGAGCGCTCAATTCATATTTGTTCAACGTAAGCAAGCTGAAATCAGAGTACAACAGTCAAGTATTTAAAATATGTATGTTGGAAAAGAGAGTACACATTTTTTGCATTAAAATGCAGTTTCAAAATTGGGTATTTTATCCTAGTCCTTTTCTTTATTTTCAGTAAAAAACAATACCAGAGCTCTTTTTTTTTTTTTTTTTTTCCCCGAACACTCTCTATTCCCATAACTAAGTCTACCAGAACGGTTTGATTTTGCTACGTTATTGTCAGTGTTTCTTTTGTGGAATAAATCAGCATATGTTAGGGGAATATAAACTCCATGAAAAATGACCAAAACAAAAATGGAAGTATATAAAGAGAAAAGCCAAGTGCTTTCTTCTGACATGACTTGTTTAGTGGCTTAGCTTGTGTGTGATTTCGCAGAATACATGGGATTTCAATCACCAGGGCACAGCCTCGGGGGAATTGTTCCACTCTCCTGCCATAGACACCTGAAAATGCAGCGGATTATTTGCTCTGGGTGCTGTCTTTCGTATAGTACAGCAGATTTTAGCTTGACGATGCTTTTTACAGAATTCTTTTATTCTAACAGTGATAAAAATTGTGTTTTCAGGCCGTTCCTTCCTTGGCTCTCCCTGGGGTTGGGGAGCCGAGGGCAGCGAGCCAAGCACCTTCTCTTAGCATCATGCTGTGACACAGCTGGAACCTTCCTGCATCACTTAGCTCCCTTAACAGTGGTTACACTCAGCCTCTTTTACCAACACTATTAGCTTTTAGCGTCATTTTGAACTCCCAAAGGTGTGTTTCATTTTTCTGTGTAAATACTGCTTTGAACCTCCAAACGAGTGAGAGGATGATGTCCTTTTGTCCCATCCAGGTGACAGATCATGCGACGACAGCGCTCTTGCACTACCAGCTGCCTCAGATGCCCGACGTGGTAGTGAGATCTTTCATGGTAAGTGCATTTGCAAACACGTTCTCACAGATAGACTCCAGCCATCCACGCAAGGCTGCTGGTGATGCAGTTATAATTTCACCTCCGTTAACAAGCTCCAGGCTGTAGGGATTGACTCCCATTTCAGAAGAGATTTCTTTACACCTCATGCCAGGAGGAGGATCGAGACGCTGTTCCCAGCACGCTGCGAGGGCCAGTGTTTGAGGATCACTCTATATGGAGCTCTTTTATCCCTCGTCCCATGCTGGGACTGCTCTGGATCGTCTTTAAAGCTAACAGGAAAAGCTCTTCCAGCCAAGCCCTTTGCTATTGCCCAGGCCCTTTGCACTGTTCATGCTGGGGATGTGGAAAGTCTACTCCAAGGAAGATTTCCCAATAAGAGGAAACCCCCAGTTCTCTGTATTCCAACAGAGCCAGCCGTTATCAATTATGGGCCTGTTATCAGTTTGGCCTGTATGGCAATTGGCATCAATTACTTGAAAAATGAGAGACAGGAATGTGGCTGGGGAAAGTCCATTTTGCTGCATCCACTTTCAAACCCAACTTTATTGCTAAGGAATCACATGTATTCCATCAGCATTCAGCTTATATGTAGAATTATTGTGAAATAAGCTTGTTTATCAGCAGTCCTATTAATCAGAGGGGTGAGAACAAGGGTTTATGATTCAGTATTCCTTGTACCAAGATGAATGTTGGCAGTGGAGACTGTTGTTATTCTCCCTGCTGCAGTCTCCCAAAGGAAGCTTTTGCAGGGGTTTTTCTCTGCTGTTCAGTTTTCTTACTTCATCTGTGACATTTGGTCCAGAACAAGGAATAGGGCAGTGGAGACTTCTTAAAATCAACTTCTAATTTTGCCATTCACAGTGTTGAGGTGAATAAGGTATAATTGGTTCTTTTATGTTTTTAATTTCCAGTATGAAGTTTTCAAATGCTCAGACTCTCTTGCCTGCTGTGCTTGCTAGTTTGCTTATTAAATAAAAGGCCAGTAAAAAGAGGGATTTGTGAAAGTCTTATTTTCTTAGAGTGCATCCTGAAGTAACAGGCTTTGAAAGGTGAGAGCAACTGTTACTGGTGTAATCCATGTTCCAACACGTGTCTGAAAATTAATTTTTAATAGAACCGGTAGCATGTTTGTTTAAGACATGGGCCTGCCTTATTGATTTGGTAAAACACTACTAAAATTTTTAACAAAGCAAAACCAGATGTACATCAGAAGTGTCAATATATTAGTCCTTTCACATGTCAGATGTGTAATCTGCTTGACAGGATATAGTGAGTCAGAATTTTTTGATGGGAATGAAGAACTTCTTTTTTTCTTCCAACAAATGTGCGCACTTTAACGTCATTTACCTGTTTTTGTATTACCGTTCCGAAAACTCATTTTTGTCTGTGATGCAAGCGAAGTTCATCCACGCTGAAGTAAATAACAGCAATTTACTTGTAGTGTTCTGCTGCCCTTGTCCCCATATTTACTGCTAAACCCAGAGAAGATCTAGTTCTCTTGGAGGAGAGTTATTGACGGCCAGAGTTGGTTGCTATAGAGAGGGCCCTGATGAAGATGGAAGGATTTGTTTCAATAAACTCGGCTGACCTCTTCTTCAGAGAACAATTTTCTCTTATCGATGTAATTCAATAGGACTTTAAATGACAAGATTCATGTGCATCCTTCACCGTGTAAATCTGCTGGACTAGGTATTTTTTTGTAGTTGTATCTCCTTGAGTTTAGAATTGAGTTATGTAATGTTTATTGCTATGTATGACACTAGGAAGAAACCAGTTAAAACATAAGAACTAGGAACACTCACACTTATTGTTTGTTGTTCAACACTTGGCTTCTTTGCTTTTTTTCTTTTTTTTTTCTCTTTACCATCAGCGTAATCAGATTTAAAATTGTAGAGTATTTTTGTGACCAATGAGTATTGATCTGGAAATCACATTAGAAAGGAAGTTAGTTAGCTTGCTGCAGGAGTGCCGGGATCTTCAGCTATTAAGAGTTCAGACTTTTGCAGTGTGATTGCAGCTGCGCTGTGATGGATGAGCATAGGAAGGGACAAACCAATACTGGGTTGAAGAAGGCACCCAGCAAAAATATTGTATTCCTGCAAAAATATGGCAAGCCTTCTTGGCAGTCCTCTAGCTACAAATACCTCCTGGTCAGAGTGCGTGGTTTTCTACTAACAAAGTCGCTTAAGTAACTAAAAAATAATAAAAATAGAAAAGAAATAAAGTGGAAATTCAGCTGGGTAGTGACCTTGTAATCTTCTGCGTGCTTTTCCTCTTTATAAAATCACTGTGCACCTCACTGGGGCCCAGCCAAGATGGGCTCTGTCCTTGGTATCGCTGCTTGACAAGAGTGATGACATAGAGGAATGTCCAAACCCGGTTTCTTTAATTTCTCTCCCTTTTCCTTTCAGACCTGGTTGAGAAGTTACATAAAGCTGTTCCAGGCTCCGTGCCAGCGCTGCGGAAAGTTTCTGCAGGATGGCCTGCCGCCCACGTGGAGGGATTTCCGCACGCTCGAAGCTTTCCATGACACCTGCAGGCAGTAGCCACGCGGGCAGCGGGATCTGCCAGGCCCTGCACGGAGCCGTTGGGTTAAAAACTGGTTCCATTTCTGAACCTTTCATCCTGTGCTAAGTCCTAAGGTTGCACTAATACATATGACTGTTTAATAGCCATCCCTCTGCAAGGAACATGAGTCTAATGGTGTGCGGGCACAGGGGTGACGAGCTGTGTGGGGTTGCTTGATGTTCCTGTGCTGAAATGGCGTTTGGGGTCTGATACTTGTCCTCATTATCCCAAACAATAAGAATCTCCATGTACAGTATGTGTGTTTTGCCACAGAATTTGCAATGGTGAAGACTTTTGTAAGCTTAAAATAAATTTTGTATTCCAGAATTTGTGCTCTTTATTTCATGGTCTGCACAACAAAACCTGTGGTTTGGGTGTGAATTTTTCAAAGCTGCTTTTTTCTGTAGAAAAAAACAAGCATTTAAACATGCATGCTGATACGATAGGGGTTTTGTTGTTGCAGGGCTGCTTCTCTGTGCTGGTCTTTTTCTGGGAGAGATTATGGTGTTGATTAAACATGGAATTTCAAAGGCATGTGGCAGCTTGGAAGATGGTGTGTACTTTCTGAGGCGAGGAGGGGGGGAACAGATGTTTCACTTTACTAAAATTGTAATGAAAAATGTTAACAAAATCTGCAAGTATTAAGTGGTTAGAAAATGTGTGACGAGCGGTGGCAGCGTGTAGAAGTCATTTGTCCCGTTTTAGAACTGAAAGGAGCAAAATAAATTCAGCCTCGAAGCGCAGCGTCTGCAGCACAGATGCAGGCAGCGTGTTGCTTCAGCGGCTTAAAACCTGCATGTGGCACCAGCGAGGAGGGAGATGTCCCCTGTGGGGACCCTGTGGATGTGTCCTGTCCCCACCAGCCATGGCTGTGCATCCATTGACGCTGCCAAGGGCTCGGCTTGTCCCATCTCAGTGGTTGTTGCCGGGGCTGTAGCCGGATCAGTGTCTTCCATGGTCTCCATAATCAGTTGGCTTTGGGAGCCACTGAGCAGTCTGGAACAGCACTTTATCACTCGGTAACTTTCTTGTAATACCCTTATATGTTAAGGTGTACATAGCATAGCAAATTCTTTTTAAGTTGAGCTGGTGTGAAAAGCTTGTGCTGAAAGGAAGGACGGCA
Organism: Crypturellus undulatus; assembly: GCA_013389825.1. Classification (NCBI taxonomy): domain Eukaryota; kingdom Metazoa; phylum Chordata; class Aves; order Tinamiformes; family Tinamidae; genus Crypturellus; species Crypturellus undulatus. Next base: position 6,029 of record VWPW01006906.1, on the reverse strand, counting down.
CTTTCAGATACTCTGCTGTGGTGAGGTCTGCTTCGGTTTGCAGCAAGAAGTGTTGAGTGAAGTTACCATGTTTAATAATTAAAAACCACTTAAAAAAAAAAAGATTTTCTTTTCAAATCTGCAGCATTTATGAAGCTGTTTGTTCAACAGCTGTGGAAGCCAAAGAACAAAGAAACTTGAGTATCACCCTGGGCTTGGATGGTGCTGAGTTAACTGCATTTAAAAGGAGGAAAAAGTTGGAGCTTCTGAAGACGACTGGTCCTGAAGACAGCGATGGGATGGACATTTTGGTTTTCCAGCAAGCTGGGCACCTGGGAAAGAGAGGGATGCTTGGAAGGAAATACTCATTTATGACCTCCTTTGGAGGCACCACATGGTGTGGGAGGAGTTAATGTGTGTCGGTGTGTTTGAGTGCATTGATAAGTAACATTTTTTTTCCCCATTCTTTCAATCACCAAGCAGAAAAGTGGATCCCTATGGGCAGTCGATGGCTGTTTCAAGTCCTGCTGCAGCTGAATTACCTAATGAAACCTTGTTGTGCTCTTCTTTGACCCAGGTGGCCTCCTTGGTGCAGAGCTCAGCCAGGCCAGGCCAGTGAGTGCATCCGAGATGAGAGAGCGCCCGGTGGTGCCGGCTCTGCTGCTGCTCCCGTTGCCCTGCTAATTGGAAGGAGCGGCTCTCGTGGCGTGAGCATTTAGCTGCTGTTAGTAAAAAGGTCGTAAAACGGTGGGCAACCTGCATGAGGGGCTGCTCTCTGCTCCGTGTTGTTTACACTCGCAGAGTGGTGCAGAAAGCAAATCCCGAAGTTTACCAAAATCTGGGATGTGGAAGCTGCATTGGCACTAGGAGATAATTAGCCAGAGTGAGTGGCATCGGCCGCTCTGTGCTAATTGAGGCGGAGGTTTGAGACCTGTAATTGGTGAGTCTGAATTGTAAAATTCCATTGTAGGCACCTGAATAAAAAAATAATTGTCTTGGGGAAATACAGCGCAGAGCTGCTTGGTGTATTCCTTCCAAAAAGAAGGAAAAAAGCCTGTGATAAGAGTGAATCCTCTCCACTCTGAGGCCCCGGGAGAGCGGTGTCCCCGATCTGTGCCAGCGCAGCCCCTGCCTTCTGTCCCTGCAACCCTCTAAAATGGAACGGGCTGGAATGTTTCCATTGCGGGGAGCAGTTAACTGTCTCAACTCTTCTAAAGCTGATACATTTCAGCAGTTTGGATGCAATATGTGCTTGTCTCTGCTTATTGTCCTGGAACTCTAAATTGCTCAGTGGTGAGTGCCTGATTATTGCTGAGCTGGGACTTTCCAAGCCAAGCAGCAGCAAGCGGCAAGTCCCCGCTGCAAGGCACAGACCTGGGCACCAGCCCTGCCTTAAAAGCTCTTCTGTCGGTAGCAGATTTGGCTGTTCTCCCTCCACAATGGTGGCTGGACTGCTGGGTGTTATTTTTCTTTCCCACCCTTAACTTTAGGGCTTGGGTGACAAAGTTTTGGGCAAGGAAGGAGGCTTCAGGGCCACGGTGTCGGGCTGCTTCCCATTCCTAGAGTAAGGGGTTACAGGGCTGCATCGTTCCGCCAGGCTGGGTTATATTACAAGGATATATTAATCTCACCTAATGCTGCAGGGAGAAAAATGCGTTGCCTCGTTCTGTTTAATATCATCTCGGTATCACTTATCCTAATCAGAACACGCGGGTCTACTATTGCCTCCCTGATGCGAAGAAATCCCTCTCTCTTTCCCCATGTGCGCACCCCACCTCGTGTTCCCGTGGAGCTCGCCAGTGCTAAAGGTTACAAAATCCATCTTTTCTCCAGGAAAGCAACTTAATTAATGTGAAAGTTTCTCTCGCGAAGGGAACCCTCAGCAGATATGCAGTGCGGATTGCAGCCAGCTCCCCTCTTCCCTTCAACACCCCTCCCCAAACCACTTTAATTTCTCTGCCAATATTGGACAAATGTAACAGGCTGACTTTTTAATTTTCTACTCCCAGGTCTCCCTTGTCCCCTCATGCATTTTTCATCACAGCTCATGGCTCCCTCCCTGCCTGCCCTGTGAACAGTATTGATCGACTGATTAAGCCATCAAGCCATGGCAAACAACTTTAATTTTCTAACCAAAGCCTTTTAGTTCTCTTCCTTTTCTTGTATATTTGTTACCTTCTTGCGGAGTTTTTAATATCTCCTTGGAAACAAATATGTTTTTTAAATGAGTCCCTAGGTTAATTGGGAGCTATGGGAGCTAGCAGCTCACATTAAAATAATAACCCATAAAGTGTAAAAAGAGAAAGCTGGAAGTGGCCAGTAGGTTCCTCCTTATCATAAATTTTGCTAAGAAGAGCTGAAGCCGCTGGCTGTACCCAGTAGCACTAGTCACTTGGGCTGTCCCCGTCCTAGGGCCTGTTTTGGGAAAGTCTTGGACTGCAAAGGAGGTTTCCAGCTAAACCCACCAGCAGCTCATTAGATTTCCTGGGTGCCGCTGGCTACATGCTCTGAAAAAACGAGTTCCTGAAAGCGCTCCTGGGGCTTGACTGGTCTGGCAGAGCTCAGCAGTGATGAAGCTGGAGGAGACCCTGAGCGCTGGGGCTGCCAGGTGGGAAGGCGGCTTCGTCGCAGCCTCAGTGCTGGGGCTTCCCGCTGGGTCTGTCCCCGTTGCTCCTCTGGGTCTGTCCCTGCTGCCCTCTGGGTCTGTCATCACTGTCCGGGTTTGCAGATTGCTCTCTGGGTCTGTCCCTGTTGCTCTTTGGGTCTGTCCCCATCACTCTCTGGGTCTGTCCCTGCTGCTCTCTGGGTTTGCAGGTTGCTTTTCAGAGTGAAGAACACAGCTGAAGGGCCAGCATGCCTCAGCAGGACTGGAATCCTTGCAACTCCGCACCGTGGGTGACCCTGGGTGCCTCTGCTCTCCGTACGAGTCCTGAGCGCACTCGAGGTGCTTGGTAGCATTTCTTGGAAGTTGCTCATTTTATTTTATGAGCGTTGGATCCACCAGAGCCAGCAGCAGAGCCAAACCCGTGAATCAGCAGCACGAGCAAAGCCCTCGGTAGGACGCGAGCTGCTGCGCTCCTAGGATCTGCAGGTGGGCAGTAATAGCACAAGGCACCTTTATACCCTGTAGCTGCCCTCTGAGCAGCCTTTCCACTAGCACTTGTGCTTCCCCTTGGATTCAATAGCTCCATGACCCACAGGGAAGGTTAAAACATGAGAAATTCTATAGTTTTGCACCCTGCGTGTCTTTATAACCGATTCACACCAGGGACTTAGTTCAAGCCCATGCTCTAGGTGTCAGATCAGCCTCAGAGCTACCTGTTAACGCTGGTTTCATCAGCGGGTTTAGCCCTATTTAGCCCCATGTCCTTCGGGACAGGAGACTTCCTGCAAGTACGTGGGGAAGGTGGCTGGTTTGGCTGGATTTTTATTTTTTGTTTCTTTATTTCTCGGCATCACTCGTGTGCCCCTTTGCCGACAGCGATGCCGCAGTCAGAAGCAGCCCGGCCCCAGCTAGAGCTCGTCCCACCTGCCTGGTTTTGAGGGACTCCGCATCCGATTAGAGTATCGGATAACACTGCCCTATAAAACGCATGTGTGTGCCGTGAACTTGATAGATTTTTTGAGTTTTTCCTCTTTTTTTCTTCTTCTTCCCTTTTAAAAGGACGTGATCAAAACAAGAGGCATCTCCAGGTTCACTCCCTGCTGCTGTGCGGAGAGCAATGAACCCCCTGGGAGGTCAGTGCTGGGTTTCTTTGCAACGTCTCATTTGGGGGCTTTTTGTTTTAATCATGGGGCTTCTTATCATCTGCAGAGCTCAACAGCGGCACTAATACCTGCCTATCAGTTCTGTGTGCTGGAAATGAAAGGGAAGAAAAAATTCCAGTATGGCATAGGAGTGCAAAGATGCTCTTTTATTATAGATTCAGCTGAGAGAGCCCAGGCTCTCAGCTTTGTTTTTTAATTTATTTTTTATGTTAATAAGGAGGCTAATTTAAAGCGTGAAGCTACATAGTTGGCAGCAGCGGCTTTGGAGTGGAGGACCAGGGCTCATCAAAAAGTTGCTCTAAAACTCAAGGAGGCTCCGGGTCAAGGACGACGGGTTTGTTATCGGGTTTTAGGACTTGGGCACTTAAAGTTTCAAGCCATGTTTGGCTCTGCTTCTGCTCAGCATCTCAAAAGAGGTCCACAAATGTCCTTAGAAACATTTCCAGGAACTGCTGAACATGTGAAGACGTCCAGGGGGAGTGAGCTTAGCAATCAGCAACCCATACGTTTGCGTTGAGAACCCGATGATTACATTTAGGCTCATAAAACAGCCCTGGATTTAGGTGCTCGGTTGCAAACTGCCCCTTCGGAAGCTGCACGGGGAGAATCATTAGCAGGAAACTTCACCGTCTCCTGGGTATAAAAATAAAAAGCAGAGTGAGGGGAAGAAGCCCGTGGGTGCGCGGTGCTGCCGTGCCCTTGTCTCGCACCATCTGCACTTGCTGCGCTCGTTTTGGGTTTATTAGGGTATTTTTAGTCATTTTTCTTCCTTTGGTAGTGTTCACAACCCCCCTTTGAAATGCTGGGGAAAAAGCAGGAATCTTTTGTGTTTCTTTCTCTTTATTTTTCCCAAAGCCGCCGCAGCCTCCCCAGCTGAGCAGGAGCCGCACGGCCGCCGTGGGAAGGGGGGCCTGGGGCCTCGGTTCATTTTCCGCCACGGCGGGTGGCGAAGGGAAAACTCATCCCGTCCTGGGCTTCTCCTCCTGCCGGGGACCGGAGCAGAGGGGAAACGTTGGGCAAGAGCAGGAGAGCCGCCCGGAGCAGGGGCTGCACATCGGCTGCCTCCCGCGCGGTCCAAACCCGCTCCTTGACGTGGGAACCCCACGGATCCTGCTCCTGGCAGGCTCCGAACTGGAATAGAGCTGAGTCTGCACTTTCCCTTTGTGCCTTTTATTTATTTACTACTTTTTTTAAAACATAAGGCACCTTCCAGCACAAAGTAGAGGAATCAATAACCCCTTTGCTCGAGTCATCAGCAGTGCGAAAAATATTTACCATTAAAGAGCGGTGGTGCAAACACCAAGTAGCACCTTGGCGCTGCCAGGGCAAGTGCATTTATTTGGTTCCCGGTTGGGGACACAGGAGCCCTGGGTGAGTGTCACGGGCTGTGGGGACACGGGCTGGGACAAGTAAACTGAAGAGGAGCACTCGGAAAGCAGAGTTACTTTAAAGAGCTACAAGCCACGTTGTGCGTTTGCAAGTTAGGTTCAAGATTGGTCTTTTCTTCCATCCTTTCCAACAAGCTGCAGGAATTAGAGGATTGGAGGCCCAGGGGGACAGGAGGGTTTTGAGGACATGATTACTGGGGACATGATAAAAGGGACAGCCAGGCTAGACTGGCCATGGAAAGTGGGTTGTGTTAAAAGGTGCATTTGGAAACCCGGGTGTGTTTTACCTCTTGTCCCAAGGGCACCACGGAGATTGCAGGAGCCCCCGGCAGTCCCAGGTGGGTGATGCCAGCGGGTGCTTCCCGACAGCTCCTGGCCGAATCCCAAGGTGCAGCACACAGTGATGCCAGTGCAGGATTAACTGCAGGCGGTTCCTTTCCCCGCATGCAGCTGCGCATCCCTAACACCGCATGGGATAACAGTCAGGAATCGCATCCCATTTCTGTAGCGCGGCTGATCAATCCCTTTCCTCCCCATTTATACTGATCCGGATGCGTTTGGCGTGGCCGTCTCAGGAGCATCGCAGTGACGATCCCATTGATCAGGGTGCAACGGGGTTGATGTTCCTGGCTTTGGGGCAAGCGGCAGCTGAGGGCAGGGGGGAACCTCCGTGCCCACCCGAGTGGGTGGATTTTCCCTCTGAGGATCTGCGGGATGAGGCCGGGGGCAGCCCCGGGTGGCAGCGGCAGCAGGCACCACGCTGCACGCTTGCGCGTTGCTCACTNTGGGTGGATTTTCCCTCTGAGGATCTGCAGGATGAGGCCAGGGGCAGCCCCGGGTGGCAGCGGCAGCGGGCACCACTGCACACTTGCACGTTGCTCACCGCGCTGCACG
>VWPW01006897.1:0-15290 GCA_013389825.1 Crypturellus undulatus | reverse complement strand
TGACTAATGCTGAAGGGCTGGATTTGGAGTTTGATTCCTTTACACTGAGAGAGAAAAAGAAAAGAAAAAAGAAAAGGCTTATTTCAGGCATATGAAAAATTTTAGAGATTGAGTGGAAATAAACAGTTTGAGGCTTTTATTAATTGTTGCTTTAAAAGCAAAACTTTTCAAGTTACAAAAAAACCTCTCAAGCAACTTGCAGAGCAGGATGGTTTGTCCTTTGCAAAACAACCTATCCAAGTGTTGGTACTTCCAGAACTGGTTTTCCTCACTTTTTTTTTTTAACAGCCTATTGGGCAAAGATTATGAACCGCAGCCATCCCAAGAATGACCAAAGAAATCAAACAGAAACATCACACGTAGCCCAGGACCAGCGCTCAGGTCCTATTGCTACAGACTGAGGAACGGGACCCTGGCGGAGTCCTCTGCCCGGGGAGGCTTGGGAGCCTTTCAGCCTGGGATGCTGGTGCGAATTGGAGGCAGCCTCATTTTCCCCGGAGATCAGGGCTGGGAAGGAGGTTGTGCCTCTGGCGGCTGCTGCGCGTGGGCAGCCTCGGCGCGAGCTGCCTGCTCTGGCTGTTGGCCACGGCGGGACTTTCTCCTGCGCCCATCCAGCCCAGACTTCCTTCCTTCCTTCCATTGAACTCGCCGACCTCCACAGCCCTTTGCTGCAGGGCAGGGCAGAGCCAGAAGAACTCTTCTGAGTTCCTGCAAATACTGCAGATTCTTTACGTTTACCTTGAATTCGCCCTGCTGTTGCTGTGCCACGGAGTGTCTGCAGGGCAACGCTGCAAACTCAATGATGCTGTTCTGCGATGCTCAGCTCCGCGGGGTCCCAAATGTGCAGAGAGCCTTTGCAGGCCCCAAATGCTGGTTCTCAAGGGCGAGCTACGCGCAGCCGGTCACGCAGCAGGCAGAGAGGCGCAGAACAAGCCCCAGCAGAGCCCAGCGCGGTAGCGAACGCCCCCGGCCGGCTGCTCATGGGGGCGAGATAGGGGTACTGAGAGACGCAGCAGCTTCACAGGGATCCAAATATCAAATACTGCAGCCAGGGTCTTCACCCTGGAGCCCAGCCCTGCGTCCCCCAATCTGCCTCCGAGGCCCACGCGCACTTCCCTGGAGCAGAGCGCTAGAGGAGCTTGTTTGACCATTGCCAAGAAGAAAGAGTTCAAGGCAAAGCCACAGCCCAAACACCTTTCGCTTTGTTTTTCCTTCTCTGGTTTATAAGGAGCAAACTCATGGGACAGAGGCCTTGGTGCTGTGAGGAATAGACCAGCTTGCAGCAGGCAGCGAGACCATCTCAGCCCTTCTCCAGCTCTCCTGGGATCCTAGAACCAGGACAGGCAGGTGGAGCCTTCACCAACACATTGTGCCCTCCATGCAGCTACTCCAGTTTTTACCAACCAAGGATCCAGTCACGAAGCTTTTCTTTACAAGGTCCTTTGTTTCCTGATTTTCTTTTTCTCTTTTTCTTTTCTTCTTCTCTTCTTTCTCTTCTTCTTCTCCCAAGGCAGCCCACATGCCTCCCTGAGCAGCAGGAATACGTGCAAGCTTGGTACCACCTGCAGACAAGCCAGGACTTCTGCTGGCCGGAAACAGAGACAGATTTTGTCCTCCTCAGCATTATTCAAGTTTTGGCAGGAACCCCTGGACAATTTGCACCAATAACTGGCACAAATTTAAATCAAGTGCAGTGATCAAAAGAGAGAGTTTGTTCAGGCGTATGCCCTTGGAGCACACCCAGGCACTTGTGTTGTGGGTGATGCTTGGGCTCCATCACGTACAAAAACCTGCAGCGGGCAAAAGAAATTGTTTCTTCCACATATTAACGTATTTCTTTTGAAAAGGTTAAGATTAGTCAAAAACTAAGAGTGACCCCAAGAAGCGGAGTGAGAAGATGAAAGATTTTGCTGACAGAGGAACTGAAGGAATGAAAAGGTTTGTGGGAGATGCTGGAAAAGGCAGAAGGAATGAAAAAAAAATCATGGGAGATGCTCAAGAAAAGTATTTTTAAGTACTAGAAGGCTTTACTATGGATCCTGCTTTGAAAGAATTATTTGGAGGAATTCTGCAATAAATATCATTCTCTGCTCCCACATGGGGAGTCATTTATTCAGCCAGCTGATTTATACTGCTGTATTATAACAGCCAGAGCAGTTTTATTTTTCACTATTGCTGGGGAGTTTCACTAATGCAAGGGAATTTCCAGGTGGCAGCAGGACCTACATGAAAGGGCAGGTTGGGCAGCAGATCCTTGGCAATGGGATATGGATGTGTACGTGACCTGGGCTCCAACCTGTTCTCAAAGGGCAGCAGATGCCTTGGGCAATTACGGCACCGATTCCCCATGGATTCCCCAAATGAGCAATTCCATCTCCCAAGCTCTGGCTTCAAGTAAAGACATGAGTTGTGCAGCTGCTTATTAAAGAGGAAAGTGCTCTGCCTATGGACGCTTAAGCCTGCACAAAAGGTCACATGAACGTGATGGTGACTTAACCCTGCCATGATGCATCATCTTCCCCCGCACTGAGGGAAGGAAATCCCATTTTTCCATGTGCAACCAATTCCCCAGGCTCTTTGCAGCAAGCAGGACTGGAGGAGGCCACAGCCTGCAAAGCGATTCAGCAACGAAGGCACCGGCAGTAGCATCTCCTGAAGCAAACTGGCTAGTTCTGCCTCTCTCAAATTTTGTCTGTGTTGAGTTTTAAAGCATTATCCCTGCAACTCAATTCCTGGAGCTACTTCTATGAGTGATCCCATAAATAAGGAATATGTGATTAGCCTCTCCCGATTAGTTTTCATACCCAGAAAGACCAGGTTTATGGGGTGTGGAGCAGGAGGTCTGGGGCAGACACAGGGCTGTGGAAGCTCCAGGTCAAAGGCAGAGACAGGCCCTGCACCAAGCGAGGGAGGCAGTGACCTGCCTCCTGCTCCATCTGCTCATCCCTCCTGCCTCTCCCCAGGCTACCTCCCTGCTCCCAGCCAAGCCAGGATGCATCCTCCTTCCCTCCTCACCATGCTCAGGAGCTGCCCCAAAATTCCATGAGCACAGAGGTGCCAAGGGAGTCCCTGCATCCCTCACTGGGGGGCTGCGTCTCTCTGTCACGTTGCAGCAACTTGAAGTCTGTTTCTCTTCCTAAGAGCCGGATCCCATGAGCTGTAAACAGGCAAAATCCACTTACACTACTGTCCAAAAACAGGGAGTTTCCCAGTCAGGCTGAGAGAGAAGAAAAACAAACTGTGCTCCAAAAAAAAAAAATCAAAAATGGAAAATATTTCTCTAGACTTTACCACACATTTGGAAACCTACAAAGAAATTACAGCTGCCTTGGTGGGATGTGCTGGAGGGAGCTCTGTTCAATGCCATCTGCACTGCCCTTGGAAGTTGAATATAGTCACTGCTTATTTTCAAAGTCCAATATGAGGAAAGTGAAGGAAACATGGGGGTATATTACCTCTCAGAGCAATTCCCTGACTCTGTTGTGACCAGAATTTGGTCTGGATGATGGAGCAAAGAAGCAGAGAAGCCTCTCTGAGCTACTCCACAAGCAGTGATGCTTGAACTAGATGTTCCAAGATTCCTTCCCCATCTGCATGAGCCATCAGCAAGGCTCCTCAGGAGCCTACCCGGGCCCCACAGCTCAGTTGCCCTCCAGCCTCGCTGGCCATGGCCGTGTCCATGACGTGGCTACTTCACCCTGTGTTTATGCCACCATGGCTGCGCTCTGCAATCCTCTGCGGCGAGATACATTTTCAGTACAAATATTTACAGAACAGCAGAATGTATCTGTCCAGTAGGACACGTTTCTGTTGAGAGTGCAGCCAACCGGGCCAAAACTGCACAAGATGGTCCCTTATGAGCAGGACAGAAGCAGCATCTGCGTCGGGAGGCATCTGCATCGGGAGCAGGAGCTTGTCCAGCCATGGTAGATGGTGGTGACAGTGGTTTCAAGGTGGGACAAGTCCCTGTGGAGCCAGATGAGGCCTCCTGGCCACATCCACTACCTGGTGCATTGAGTCTTCAGAAGTCAAGGATTAATTTAAGCTCTGAATCACTGAGTTTAATTCCCTTTCCTGGGAAACTGTTGTCATAGATGATCTAAGTCTTGATAATTACATATGTCGAGTCACTTTCCAGACATGTAAAATTATATTGCTTCCTGGGACAATGACTCCCACAGTGAAACATAAATTAAGATGCCAATATTGCTGTGCTTCCTCTCCTGCTCATTTCATGGCTAGAGAAATGGGCGATCAGGAAGAAGTTCTTGCTCAACTCGGTTCAATCAGTTCCTTGCTTATACAGGGCTGCGAAATCACTGCTTGCTCATCCTTATCACAGTCCCTTTCCCTTTCATTTCTTCCATGCTTTGATTATCTAGTGATACTTTCACTCCGGTGCTGAATCAGGCAGATGAGCAGTCCCTGACTCCCAGCTGATTTCACTTCTTACTCTCTAACCGCCCTTGGCCTCCTACTGTCTTGCTTGGTTTTTAAAGCATTGACACATCCTGGACAAGCCAGTCCTCACTGTGGTGGTGTCCAGGATGATGCCACACTGAGTAATTTGTGCTCCAGAGGGGCTACTTCCAAGCTGAAGGAATTCCAATTATGTTCGTGAACAAGACAGACCCAGGACACTCACTCTATAGCCACAGACCTGGCCAGGTCACCTCCATTCCCTCAGTGCCCTTCACTACTCTCCAACACCACATCCTTTCTTGTTATGTTTTTATCATAGATCTAACACTAGTCTTTTCAGAGCACTCCCATTTCCCTGTTTTCAAGTCTTTCCAAATCACTGCTAGCCATGGGTCCCCAGCACTCAAATACACTCCTTAACAATAGCTGGAAACTAAAATCCTGCAGGCAATCGCCTACTCACAGCAGCTGCCATTTTTCTCCCTGTTATCTCCTGGGAAAAGAATCCAACATTTTCAGACCCCTTCCTGACTCACCATCGTTACATAACACTAATTAATCTGTGGATGTATCTAGTGTATGAGAATGACACTTTGCTCTTTGTCCAGATGCGGGGCATAAATTAACAGGTCCTCACAAAGCCCTTGAGCTGGACATTGCAGAAGTGATATAATTAAATACTTATGTTAAATACTAAATATAATTAAATATTAATATTCAATTTATATTAAATACTAAATATTAAATACTAAATATAATCAAATACTAAATGCAACTCAGCACTCTCTTCATCTGGTCCTGCATAAAACAGAGTCACGTTTCCCAACACTCAGACCTAGTAACAACTGCTTATTGATCTGTTGTCAATGAACATGTCTCTCATCCCATCAGAGAACAAATGCAGGCTGGATACTTCAGTTCAGAATTTTTGCCATAAAACAAACTAAACAATCCAGCAAGAACTTGCAAAAATCCAAGTTGCCACTTCTTCCACCAGCAAAAGCAAGAGCAGTCAGGGATAGTTCAGCAAATTCACTTTGCAGAAGGTTAGTGTGAAACCAAAATGACATCCCCAGTAAAGGAGTGATCAGCCTTGGCAGGGCAGAGTTTTACCCCTGGGCAGTGCTTCTGTAAGGATAAACACGGGCAGGCTGTAGAGAATATTGTCCCCCTTGAAAAATGGGCCTGAGTGTCAACTCCAAAAGGCCACATGCAGTGGGACCACCTCAGGCCACACAAAGCAGGTTCTTTCCAACTGGCTACAAGTCCTTCATTGTTTACTGAAGCTGCTGCACAATAGCGTGTGGTGTCAGGGTTTCGCTTGGACTGGAGTCCTTGTCTGAAGAGATGTCACCCTGGGTGGTTTCTTCACAGTTGTCCTCAGCAGCAGGGACAGAGGAGACAGCACCAGGTCCGAGGTGGGCTGGAAGACTCTGTTTTGAGCCCGGGGAATGACAGCTCAGATTAGGAGATCGCGCTGCCAGGCCAAGGTTTGCTGGCTCCTGGTGCCTGGTGTTCTCTGGTTACACGTCCTTGGAGGCCTATGACAAACCAGGAGCCCGAGGAGCCACCACTCTCTTTGAGCCTTTGCCACCAAGCCCCTTGGTGCCCTTCTCCTGTCTTGAGACCAGCTCAGCAGCACAAAGCCCAGCTCTGTCACCACCCTCCAGAAGTCCCTCCAAAGGAGGATAAACCTGCTATAACAGCAAATAAGTTACTTTCTCCTGGTGAATCTACTTGTCTCTCAAGGCCAACTGCTACAGCCGATTAAAACCAGGTAGAGGCTTCACTCAGGCATGAGTTAGAGCCAGAGGGGCAGGAATACCAGAGGCGCCACTCAGAATAGCTGCTGTGCAAGGTTAATTTAGTGACTGTATTTACTGCTCTCCCCCAGGAGATGAGGCAAAAAACAAGGCATTTAGTTTTGCAAACCTCAAGCCAAACACAGCGTGTGATTCTAGTCCAACCTCAAAATGACTGAGCGCTTTTCAATCCTCTTTCACTTAAGAGTCCTGAAGCACAGGATGGTGATGCCTGGTTAATGACACCACCACCTTGCCCGAAATGCACGCCATGTGCCACATCAGAGAGCCATGACTGCAGTAAAAGCAGCATAACTCATGTCCTATATTTAATCAAATATATATAATCAAATTTAGTATTTAATCAAATTTAGATTTCATGCCCAAACTATTGTGAATAATAGAAATCAAGTTTTAGGGTAGAGGTAAATATGGGGTAGAGTTTTACCTATTATTTCCTGCTCACTCAATAACAGCTATTGCCACATAAGCCAGACAGGCTCACGTGAGAGCTATTCAACCCCAGCCGCTTCAAAGCCTGGAGAGAAAACCGTAAGGCAGATCCCAGACTGGAGCCCAGTCAAAGCCAAACAGGAACAGTCTCCAATTTCAGATTCTGGGCTCAATTTAAAAAGAAGGGGAAAGAAAAAAAAAAAAAAAAAGAAAAAAGAAAAGGCAAGATTGAGAAGGGTGAAATCCAAGTCTCACCACATCCCTGTTTTACCAATGAGGAATTTAAAGCACAAAGAATGTGACTTACCTTGTGTTGCTCAGGGCTGGGTGACAGGCCAGATCTCTAAAGTCCAAACACAGACCCCAGATCTAATCACTGAACCACCAGGATGTCTGCGCCACGAGGGTTTAGTTTACAAGTCAAAACAGAGCCTAACTGCCAGCATCCCCGTGCAACCTGAGAGCTCACCTAGCAGCTCTATCGCTTACGCTTTGTCCTCACTCATCCAGCACAGACCTGGAAATCAGAACCCAGGGGCTGTTGTGCCTGAGCAGGAGCAGAGCCAGCTCTGCGGGTGAAAGTGGGAAAAGGCCAGGGGAGCCCCGGGGGACCCGTACTTTGGCTCACTTTGTTCAGCTCCTGCCCATCGGGTGCTTCCCTCTGTCACCGACCTGCAGGGATTGGCAAGGCCCTCGCGTGGCTGCTGTTCATTTGCAGCTGCATCAGGGTGACACCACTGAAGCTGCTGCATCCCCTTGCTGTGCACCAGGACACCCCAGACCAGCACAGAATGGGCAGCTGAGCTCAGCAGGCTCCTGCAAAGGCCTCCTACGCTCCGGGGCTGTGGAAACGCAATCTAGGCACACTGAAGGGTACCGGTATGGGCTCCTCCAGCCTGGCTTTGCAGACAGGGCAGGGGGGCACAGGCCTCCTCCCAGCAACACCTGCCTCCTGCCCACACACTCCCTCGGATCTGCCAGGATTGATGCCAATGAATCGCAGATCCACACACGTGCTCAGAGCTCGCTTCGTCTGCACCTCTGCTCACTGAGATGCATGCCCATTTCCTAGTCCCGTTTTCCCTAAAGCACCAGTGCTTAAACTCCTATTGGTAACTGCTTCCAAGCTATCCCTGAACCTCTCAACTCACGGTACCAAAACTCCAAGATCTTGGAGAGTGTCTGTGGTGTGAAAATCCAGTCCAGAAATGGGCACTTGTAAAGATTACCCAGCTACAGACTTACAGAGGCTGCTACCTTCAGAGCTTCACATGGAAACAGTCCTGGTTTCTCCTGTTCAGATAAAAAGAAACTTACTGTTTTGTAACAAAGCCAAAGAACTGCTTCCCTCTCCGTGTTCCTTCTCTGGGGGACAGCAGCTTTACGGAGACTGTCAGCATTCGCCATGGCCAAATAACAAAGTGATCACTGATAAATCTTAAAATCACTGTATGTTGTCTGGGTGGGGAGGTCCTGCACCAGCACAGCCCAGGTGAAGCTCTGCTCCAGGTCACTGTTGTCCCCAAAGGCACAAGGTCTCTAGGACTAGTTACTCCTCCTGCTCCCACAACACGCGGTGCAATGAGATCCTGGTCTCCAGCTGCATTACAAGCTCAAACAAAAGGGCTTTAAAGTTGCTGTAGGAGAGGACTTCTCAATTGCATTTTCTAGAAACAGAATCCCTGCAAACGCATCAGAGTTGCACAGATAATCCGACATGACCAAAGGAATTATTTCACCCACGCGGATTTATTTGAACATATGTATTATTACTGCAGACAAAGATTTTGAAACCTGCCCAAGGCAAATCATGGATTATGTTCTTGAGTAAAGTTGAGAGACTAGAGCTATAAACTAAGATGTTAACTTTCGTGTTCTCCAAGCCTCAGTTTCCCTACCAGGGACAGAAGGATGACAGTCTCGTGACTCCCTGCATGCCAATTTGCTCAACAAATTCAGTTTGTTCCAAATTAATATAGATTTTGGTGTCCAGTGTTATTACTACTGTCAAATTATAGAGACGTCAATGAATGCATTGCAGTGAGTCAGAGCCTTTCCACGGCACTTAGCGTCATCCTCAGAGGCTGTTTTGGGATAAAATCCACCACAATTCCCCTCTTTTAAAGAGCCCAATGTACGTCAGAGGGACAGCCTCTTCCTGCATCTGCCTCTTCTCTGCTTGTAGAGACAAGGAACACTCGGAAGAGGAGGCTGAAATTAAAAAAAAAAAAAAAAAAGGAAACAAACCCAAACCACACATACAGGGAAAAAAACAAAACAAACGGTCAAAAATAAATCACACTCCTTTCAGAAAACTCCAAACACTAAAGAGTGTCTAGACACAGTTAAAGACAGAGGTGTGTTCGGGTAAAAAAAAATAACATAGGAAAGAATTTTTCATTTCTTTTCCCCTCATTATAAACCTTCAGTGAGAACCTCTTGCCAGCTTGGCATCTCATTCCTGTTACTCACGACACTCATGTTACCAAACGCCTTTCATAAAACACTTAGAAATACAGAGGAGCCTATGCATTCCCTCACAAAAATAAAAACTTTTTTCTGGGAAAAAACATTGCTTCAGTGACGCAAAAATTCCTACCTGGAAAGTTTTTGTGTGCCATGGACACAAGGCTGAGTTGAAATGCAGAAACCTACGTTGCCCATGGCTGGAGATGTGGGGATCTCTACCTCAAGGACAGAAGCATCAGCTGTGCTGTCTGGTGACCAAGGAGCCACACGAAGCCCCTGCGCCCCACATTCTCCAGGCAACGGGCAGGCAAAAAGGGCACAAAAGATCCAGGCCAGAGCTGAGGCTCTTAGCAGCACAACAGGCAATGAGACATCATACTGAGGACTGAGTGTGGAAGGGTCTGTGCTCCACTTGGAGCTTCCAGACAGTTGTTCAAGGAAATTGCCATCAGTGTCAACTTCACCACTGCTATTAGGCATCTCATCCATGTCTGGGCTCAGCTTGAACCCATTTAACTTGTAAGGGATAATGAGATAACACATGATAATCTGCAGCTGAAGGTTATTTCAATACCCATCTGGTACCTGTTATGCAGCATACATCCTATTGTTGTATAGGAAATATATGCCACCTCCCTCCCATATGGAAAGGAGAAGATATATAGATGAGTTCATTCCTACTCCTTTTCTATGCATAGATGAGGAAATTCTCCTCCTCTGTGTTGTTTCTAACTTGCTGCTGTGTGTTTCATACCTCTTTTGGGAGATGGGATCCCTCCCAGGCTGCTGGCATCTCCTGGAAGGACACAGGATCACAGGGAAGGATTTACTGCAGATGTGGCAGCCTCCCCTTCATGTTCTCAGTTAGAAAAGGATCCACTCCAGCCTATTTTGAGGAGAAAAGGTGAATCACAAAGTGTGAAGCAAGCTCGCCCTTTGCAAGAGAGAACCATACTCTACCCTAGGGATTCAGAGCTGAGTCCACTTTAGAGTTCATAGGATCTAACTCCACTTCAATGGACATCTGCCTAAGGCTGGGGGGTGAGCAATGCAACCTGCTTGCACCCTTAATTCAGATGCACTGCCAAGAGAAGCTGCAGGCTGCAGCTAAACGGCCTCATTTATTTATTCAAACTCTCCATCGTCATCTAAGAGATGACTTTAGTGGTCTCAGGTCTCCTGCTGAAATTCCCCATGGAGCTCTTGCCTACACAAAGCCTGAACATCCATGAGGATTGGGTTGTCTGACATCCCAAAAACCACATTTCTTAACACAAATGGTTAGCTCTGTTTGTTTCTGTTTAGTTTTGTTGTTTTCAGATCCGTGTTCCTCTCTCACTTATTTTGCTCAGGCAGGACAACTGGTCGTTTTTGGTGAAAATTGCCCTACCCTGTTATACTCTAAAAACCTTTTGCTGACGCCCCATCTAGTGTTCAGCAAAGACAAGTGCAGTGCCTCAATAAAGCTGAGTTGATCGGGAAAAAAAAATCCAGCTNTTTGGTGAAAATTGCCCTACCCTGTTATACTCTAAAAACCTTTTGCTGACGCCCCATCTAGTGTTCAGCAAAGACAAGTGCAGTGTCTCAATAAAGCTGAGTTGATTGGGGAAAAAAAAAAAAAAAACAGCTTTTTTTTTCAGCAAAATTAACTACTTTTGTGAAAACAACAACATTTGAGTTGACTTCAGCAGAATTCTGAGAGGGCCCAGGCAAAATGGAAACCTGCATAACAAACCTATTGCTCATTCTTTTAAACAGCAGTTTTTTGAATCACGGATGCAGAGCTCCAGCCACTTCTACAGAAACCTTTGGACTTTGTGATGCCAAGTGTGCAGCCCACTGAGACCTAAGCCCAGAACAAACACTGCAGCATTCTTGGTTCTTCACCACATCAATTAGCACCTTGGTCAAGATGCTGGGATGCTTCAGTCCTCTTCACCTCACAGCTGGGAAGCGATCTGATAAAACTCGCTCTGGATGCAGTAGCACCCACCTCATGACATTTTCTGTTCTTAAGGAAGAGTGCAACAACTCTGGTTTTGACATGAGATCATTAACACACCCACTTCACAGGAGAATGGGTTTCCCTCTGCCTGAATTGCCTAAAGCCACACGCTGCAGGAAGTTATTCTGCATTTGCTGTTTCGCTTTCCTTTCCTGATGAGCCTGTCTGGTGTTCAGCTCCCACCATGAAGCTCCTGAATGCTGCTGCATTCCTTGTTCTGGTGCCCACCTTGATGCCAGCTCTGGACCCCCTCAGCACCTCCTTCTTGATGGGAGGCGCTGCTGTTGGCTGGCAGCTCTTCTTCCCTGGCTCCTGGCTCCGGTGCAGCCTCTTGGAATGCTGCAGCATGAGGGACACGCTGAACATCTCAGGTAAGGCAGTGGCATCACGAGCCAGCTCGGCGGTGGCACTGGCTGCTGGGCCTTCCTGGGGGATGAGGTCTTCCTTGTTAATGCCCGTCTTCCTTGGGGGGCCTGGAGCAGTGTTATGACTTAGGAGCTAATGAGATAATCCCACATCTTCATGAGATGGACACGCCAGTGGCTGGGGGGACTGCTATTCCACACCGCAGCCAGTGGCTGCTTGCAGCGTCTGTCAGATGAGCAGTAATTAGCAGTAGCTCTAAGATGTAAAACATATCGCTGCTCTTCCCGAGATGAACAGGCTGAACATCAAGCAGTCCCTGGGGAAAGGGGAAGTTGGGCAGTTCCCTGCCTGTAGGGAACGAATAAACAGCCAAGAAAAAATTACACAACCTTTTAACGATAAATTCCCAATTTTGCCATCTGGAAATCCCCCTTCTCTTTGCCATGGCACTGCGGATAACGTTTCGCTTCAGGGCTGGGTGTGGATTTCTAAACAAACCCTCAGCTGGTGGAGACCTGTGCACCTCCAGCTACTTCATATTCCTTAAACTGCTGCTTACAAACTGGCAGTTTTCTTGGAAGTATTTTATCTTTAGTATTTCAGTTGCACTACTATCAGAGGACGTGATGTGGCAACAGTTTTTTATAAATTTGAGGAACATCGGATGCCTCAAAACCAGCTAATGACAGTGTACAACATGCAGAACATGCCTCCACAAACACAATCAATCCTATCCCAAATCTTCATGGGAGGCAGTAGCTATAATATAGCCAGGATTCTGCCTAACTCCTGCCAACTGCTTTGTTCTCAAAAAGGCCCTCAAAACCAATTCAAGAGTTGGTTTGTGAATTAGATTCTCTCCCGATGCACAGTCACACCAGGCACTGAAGGCAGGAATATTTGTTCTCCTCACTCAGCAGTAACAAAAAGAACAAGAGGAGAAATAATACAACATTTACTGACTCTTTTCTCCCCTCACTCTTTAGTCTTGAAGACGGATTTGGAGCGGAAAGTCTTTGGCCAGCATCTTGCTGGACAAATAGTTCTGAGAGCTCTGAGCGCAAACGTTCATTCCCATCGTCCCAAGAAGCCTCTGGTCATGTCCTTCCATGGCTGGACAGGAACGGGCAAATCGTTTGTCAGCAGCATCATTGCAGAGAACCTCTATCAGTTTGATATTCCACGGAGGAGGTTTGTGCACCACTTCAGCACAGTACTGCATTTCCCACATGCCTCACACGTCCACCTGTATAAGGTACTGCCAACTTTATCTTGTTTTCTTGAAACAATTTGTCTTGATTGTGAATGTAAAACCCGGATAATTTTGCCTCTCCTCACAGGAGCAGCTGCAGAATTGGATCCGGGGGAACGTCAGCGCCTGTCCAAGGTCCCTCTTCATCTTCTCCGAAATGGACCAGATGCCGCATGGGCTCATCGACTCCATCATGCCCTTCCTTGACTACCGCAAAGAGATCAATGGTGTTTATTACGGCAAGGCGATCTTCCTCTTCCTGAAGTAAGGAAAGCCAAAGGCCACAAAAGAATTATAATCCCCCAGAATCAGCAAGGGTAAATGGAGAAGCAGGTGCTATAGGTCTGCAGCTGCTGCAAGCGGGACTGAGCAGCCCAGGGCCCCTTGCTCGCTGTCACTTTTGTCAGTGAACATGCCCAGCCATCGTAAATACGTTTTATCCTGCTCTGTAATATCAGCTCCAGGCAGACAGGTCTTTACAGTATGGGCAGGACTCACCTAAGGAGACTCGGCAGCTCCCTACACGCAGAGAGGGAAGGAGTGACGTACTGAGCGCTCCTTGCATCAAGGAGACATCATTCCTCCAAGTATTATCCCTGGAAAATCTATTTGATGGAGGTTATCCAAGCAGTGTAGAAGTAATGTGACTGAGTCCAAACCCTGAGCTTCAGGCTGCTTTACCTCTTGTCTTGCAGTTCTGTTTGAACACAACAAACACGGCCCATTTCAGAGCAGGGCAGTGATGAACAACCCGAGCACCAGCTTCTCAGGGAGCCTTTCGGTGACACTCGAGGGTATAATCAGCCCCTGTCTGCCATAAAGTGCAACTCAGTAGTTTAAACCACTGTCCCCATCAGACACTGCTTTAATGTGGAAGACAGTGTGGGCCTTGTCACCTCCCATCTGTGATTACGTGCNGGTGACACTCGAGGGTATAATCAGTCCCTGTCTGCCATAAAGTGCAACTCAGTAGTTTAAACCACTGTCCCCGTCAGACACTGCTTTAATGTGGAATACAGTGTGGGCCTTGTCACTTCCCATCTGTGAGCACGTGCTGCCTCCTTTCTGGCGCGGGATTGCACTAAAGTTGCTCAGAGCAGTAATAAAGGTGGCAAAGACACAGCTCAAATGATCCAGTGAATCTCTCTCCTCACAGCAATGCCGGAGGAGACAAAATAACGGAGGTTGCTCTTGATTATTGGAGAAGGCAGAAAAGAAGAGAAGAAATTCCTTTAAAGGAGCTGCAGTCTCTGATGTCTGAGGAAATTTTCAACAACAAGAACAGTGAGTATCTTTGGGCTCCCACGTCCCAAGACTGCTGATTTGCACTGACTCCGTTTTCTCTTGTAGGTGGCTTCTTCCACAGTCAACTGATCCAGAAGAACCTAATTGACTATTTCGTTCCTTTCCTTCCTCTTGAATATCAACACGTGAGAGATTGTGTGCGGGAGGAGCTCCGCTTGGGAGGCCACCTCGAGGACGAGGACCTCATGACGGAGATTGCCTTGGCCATGACTGACTATCCCAGTGAGGAAAGGCTCTACTCCAGCAAAGGCTGCAAGACCGTGGCCTCCAGAGTGATTCTGAGCGTGTAGACATTCCAACGCCAAATTCTTTCCACAGGAACACAGCAGAAGAAAGAAACTATAAATCCCTTTCGCTTCCCAAACTACACAGTCTTCCTCGAAGACACCTAGGCTCTTGCATGCCAGAGGCAGTCATATTCAAGAGCCTAAATACATGTAAATAAATACATGGGATAATGTGATAATCGTGGCTTGGAGCAAGCAGAAGAGGGACATATGTGAGTGATGAGATTTCCTCTTCTTGCCCCAGAAATACTCCCAAACAAAAGTATTTTCAAGGGGAAATCATTCCACTTCTGTTCCAAGACTGTTTGTACCTTAAGTCCTAGCACTGCCCTAACTGGTTCATAAATCTGCTTAGTTTTATACTGATTTTCACCCATCTATCTCAAATCACAAAGGAGATCAGAAACGCTGCTCCTGCTTTTCAGGCATGGAAACTGAAGCACATAGGAGGGCAACGAGTTTCCCAACTCATCCAACAGGCTGTGGTTCCAGCTCAGTGTCTGCTCCACCTCAATGTATCTAGTTACCCCCTACCACCTGGAGAACATCGGGGAACGCTGTGCTCCGGCCTGTACATCCAAACTAGGTGAAATTCTTAAGTGAATACAGTTCAGTGAATAATCTACAGTATTTTTGATATTTTCATATTACAGTTTCATCCCTGGACTCAAATACGTGACAAAAATATAACATTAGAAAAGCTGGTGAAAATGCTTTCCTGAAGCACAGGAAGCTCCATCTGAATTTGAGGAAGATTGTGAGGCTGACGGAGCCCTGGCACAGGCTGCCAGAGAGGCTGTGGAGGCTCCTTCCCTGGAGACCTTCCAACCCGCCTGGATGCTGCCCTGTGCTCCGTGTGTCCCTGCTGGAGCAGGGGTTGGACTAGGTGATCTCCAGAGTTTCCTTCCAGCCTCAACCACTCCGTGATC
>VWPW01006888.1:0-12080 GCA_013389825.1 Crypturellus undulatus | reverse complement strand
AGGTGGAGGGGGAGTTCTGGAACATACCAGGAACACAAACGTTCAGCCACGAGCTCTCCCAGCCGTTGCACACACTCTTACTGTTCCGTTGTAAGGGTGATCGGAGCATCGGTATTCGTACCCTTCAGAAGCGGGCACAGAGGGGCAAGATCTTCATTGGTGATGCCCAAGAGGGTTCGCACCCACTGCAGATCCCCCAGTAGTGTCTGGACGTCTGTCAGGGTTGTCAGCTGAGTATGCAGCTGCACCTTCTGAGGTGCAATTGTGGATGCCGTTATCTCCCAACCCAAGTACTTCCAGGGAGCCTCCCTCTGGACCTTCTCTGGTGCAATAATCAAACCCTTCCGAATGAGCATTGTAGTGATAAGCCGATCGTCCTCTGGCGTAAAGCGCATACGTTGTGCGAAGAGGATATCATCCATATAATGATAGATAAGAGTATGCGGCCACTGCTGTCGTAAGGGCTGCAATGCCGCAGGGACAAAAATTTGACACATGGTGGGACTATTGCGCATACCTTGTGGCAACACCACTCACTGGAAACGTTGCGCAGGCGCCATGGGATTGATCAACGGAAGGGTGAATGCAAACCATATAGAGTCCTCAGGGTGAAGTGGAATTCTATAAAAGCAGTCTTTCAAATCAATTATCAGCAGATCCCATCCCTGGGGAAGCATGGCAGGAGTTGGCAGCCCTGGCTGCAGGGCGCCCATAGGTTCCATTTGAGCATTAACTGCCCGCAGGTCATGCAACAGACGGAACTTTCCAGATTTTTTCGGAATCACAAAAATGGGCGTGTTCCAGGGACTGGTCAAGGGTATCAAGTGACCAGCAGCCAGCTGCTCCTCAACCAGCTGATACTACATCTGCAGCTGGCTTTCACTCAGTGGCCACTGCTCGACCCAAACCGGGTCGGAGGTTTTCCAGGTGATCTTGAGGGGCTCCTGTGCAGCGGCCGCTGCGAAAAAACGTATCTGGCGTAGCGAGAATCACTCCCAATTGTGTCATGCACTCACGCCCGATAAGAGCATTGACTCCAGGGTGTAGTGCCAGGACCGCCACCTTTATGTTGACTGCTTTTCAATCACTTCGGGGCAAATTAAGAGGCCCTTCACTCTGGCCGATGAACGACCAATCAGCAGAGGGGTTCTTGCGTCGTTGTAGGAACACGGACAGGCGCGGTGTCTACCAGGGTGATGTCTATTGCGGTTGCCAGGTCGATTCCAAGACTGTCTCGGGTGGCAGGTTGCCAGCGGTCAATGTCCTCGACTCCGATGCACGGGCTACTGTTTTCTTCGCGTGGCCCGGCCATGCGCTCCGCTGCACGTTTCCCGACTGGGTGCATGCCCCTGCTGTGTGTGATTTGGTCTGGCAAAAGGGGCACCATACAGGATTCCACGGGCACTGACGCTTAATGTGGCCCCATTCTCTGCATCGGTAACATCTCGGACCATCTCCTGAGCGGTGCTGCTCTCCGGTTAAGGGTTTCAACGCTGCAGCGAGAGCCTGCAGTCCGTGCTCATGCGCCGCAGCCGACTGCTGCACTGCTTCAGACAAACAGGCCATAGGCCCATCACGGATCCTCTACCATAACATCAATGGATGCATCACGCGGTAGTTAACAATATCGTCCTGTACTTCACATTCGCATTTTCGAAGGTCAGTGATTTAATTATGTGCCTCTGTACTTCCGGGTCCAAACCCGGGGCCTGTTCCAATGCCCGCATCAGGCGGTCCACAAAGTCCATGAATGGCTCAGAGCGCCCCTGTTGAATGGTAGTATAGGAAAGAGCTCACTTCTCCGGAGGTAGCACAAGTAGTGCTGCCAGGGCCGTCTCGGCTGTTGCATTCAGAAGGGCTGTATTATAGGTGACTTGCACCGTTTGGTTCGTAAAAGGTCCTTTCCCACACAGTATCTCTGTCCGCACCCCCTCCAGTGGATCCCCAGCTGCCCGGGGTTGATCGCAGACCTGTTGGGCCTGACGCTCCCACTCCTGCTCCCACAAGAGGAGTTGGGCTGGCGTTAGCAGCAAGCGGGCTATCTGGCTGCAATCAGCTGGCAGCATCAATTCCGAGCTAAAAACGTACTGCAGCATCTGCTTAGCGGGCTCCGAGTGTAGGTCATAGTTAGCGACCGTCTGACGCAGCTGCTGCATTATCCAATCAAATGGCTTCCATCGAACCTCCACCTCGCCGTCTGCCTGTGTCTGTGCCACAACTGGACAGGCCAGCATGGCAGTGGCCTGCCACTCTCCTTCTAAAATGGCGTCCCGAATAACACCCGACCATCGGCTGCCCCTAGCTGGCCTGATCGTAAACCCGTCCAAAGACGTCACTTGTACATCCCCGACGGCCCAACCTCCGAGACCTAAACCCTCTAACTCCCGGATTGCCCGGCGTAGTACTCGATCCGATGGTTTTCCTTGGCTCCCATGGCCGCTGGTCTGGGGGACCAGCCTTGGTGGAGGTTGGCCGCCTCCCTCTTCTTCTGCCCCGGAGATATCAGAGTCATCTCTTGGCTGTCTCTCCGGCACGGACCGCTTTTCGGCTCCCGGGGCTCCTCCGTCCCGACTCCCAGGGCGGCGGCCTCTGCCGCATCTCCAGCGGCCCCCATACCGACATCACGAGAGAGTTCGATTGCCGACTTCTGACCCCTGATCACCGCACCCCTCGGGGTAGCTAAGCAAGCACCTGGGTTAATGGGCGGCTCCTCCAGAATTGTCCCCAATATATCCGAGGCAGCCATCGCCATTTTCCTTTCAGCGGTCATCTGCCGCAGATGGTTCAGGACCTCCCTCCAAACAGATCCCAGCTCCTTGGCCATCTTACTGCCATCCAGCGTAGCCATCCACAGTGCATCTCCAACCTCCCGTCATTCCATGATACTAAAAATACTAGCGGGATCTCCAAAACGACCCTTCTCCTTCGCCCACTTAAGTAGCTCACATAACTTTTTCGTATTCACAGCTCCCTCCCGTTTGGCAAGAATATGCAACAACAGCTACGTTGCCGCCTCCCGATCCATAGTTGGGCAGTCTTCGCGAGGGGCCGATTCCCCCTAGGAAACCCCTGGACCTCGCGGCCTGCCTCCCGGTCCTAAAACCCTTGGACCCGCGGCCTGCCGCCCGGTCCTCCCAGCATACCTCATACTGTGAAACTCCCGACTCTCAGTCCTCCGTCCACTCGACCCAGGACCTTCCGCCTCAGCAAGATTATATCCGCCAGGTCCCTTCGCCGGAGCTTCGAGTCCCTGTTCGGGTGCCAGATGTTGGAAAATTCTTGCTGGTCCAAGGAATTGGGAGGATATCAAAAGACACAGACTCCATGTGAATTAGATCTTGTTCCGTTTATTATCGTTACACATGCATATTTATACCTAAGTCCCTGAGGGACTAACGTGGCGCCTTATGATTGACTGCTAGGTGTGCATGGCGCCTTATCATTGACTACTAGACACGTGGCGCCTTACGATTGGTTGCTAGGTGCGTTGCTAGGTCCAACCCACTTCATCTACCCGCAAGCTCTCCTGAGGCTGTTTACGAAGACCCGCTTCCTCCTCATTGGCTCACTCCCAGGTCCGCTCAATATTGCTTCCAGGGACCAGATCACCCACACCTACCTTTTGCAAAGTAAAAAGCAAGAGTCCTGGCACCCTTGGGACTGAATCAGAGAAACCAAGGAAGGGGTCAGATGCGCACTTGACACAGTAATTCAATCTTTCATCTTCTGTGATCAGAAGTAAGGTTGCCTGGGCAAACTGCATTCTGTCATTTAGTAAATTTTGAATGTTTGACTTCACAAGCTTAGCATTCTTTCACTATATTTTTAATGTCATTTTAGTCTCTTTGGCAAGATGCTGAATAGATGTGTGCATATTTGTAGTTAGGATGCAGTTTTAGAGGATACAGTTTCCATAGAGTGCGTAAATAAATCCTATTTTCAGAACTGTAGAAACCAAAAGACTTTCCATTCATTTCCTTGACAAATAAGCTGGCTGTTTTGGTGAGGCTTGGGACTTCAATATCTTTGTTAGTATTGTACTGAATAATACTATAAGAAATATCCACATTTTTTCTTATTCTTAAATAACTATATACCCATAGAATTACTCTTTGAATACTGAAGAAATGTAGGTAAATTAAACTCTAAATTTCTATTTTTTTCCCTAGTGCTAATGAGATTCAAGTTTGAATGGTTACTTTTTTTTTTATCTACAGTTATGCTCCTGTCCAAGTACATAAGCTAAATATTTTGAAAGGGAAGCTCATTTGCACAAGTGAAGAAACAGAAAAATATTGCTACTTTTATTGTGTTGTCCTATGATTTTAAGCAAGAAATATGCACTGATTAGATTGACTCTACATGTTCTCTTAAAGGGTAAAAATATTCAAAGTATCCCAGAAGAGCTAATCTGACAGATGGGGAAATCTGTCCATCTCATACTGAACCGAGTTGAAGCATAAGTACAAATAGACTTAGCTCAAGGGGTCAAGGAGTTCAAAATGCCCAATTCTTATCTTCTCATTGATATTTAATGTGGTATTTGAACTCTAGAAGTCCTCTCTTAATTGTTATGTGTGGGAGTTTATTTTGGAATAGAGGCTTTTCTCTCTGATGGTGAAGTCATCACAAGAAATTAATAACAACACACAGGGAAGATTTTTTTTTATCATAGTTGCTTTTCTCTAAGAGCAGAAATTAATTAAGAATCATAATTATATTTGATACAGCTAAAATCTGCAAAACTTTTGTAACCTTTTTGTTGACTTATATAACTATACAAACTATTTCTACCTATAGTATTTCTGATTTCATTATTAATAAACTGATTTCAAATGAGCTGTTCTCTGTTATTTTTCATATAGAAATATAAGAATTAATCTCTGAGTCAGTCAAACTGTGTATTTGACTCCCTTTCTGACCTGAACAAGTAAGCGATTTATGCCAGGATGAGAATACAAAAGCGACTGTGTCAGAAAGGAAAAAAAAAACATTACCTCTGCAGTAAGGCTGGAGAAAAGGTGCCAGAATGGTACTGTAGTTAGAAAATGGTTTCAGACGCCATAAGGATCAGCCCTTGCCCAGGAAGAAGATCTAGTCCAATGCCTGTGATTGCTGTAACAATTCAGGTAAGTAGTATGGAGGTGGGTTACACCAATTTTAAATTCGATAGCAGTCACGTTAAAAACTGCAAATAGTTAAAATGAGGGAGTGCAGGGCAGAATAGCAAAAACTTTGCACTGGCTCTATGTTGTCCACATCAACATAAATAGCAATAATGAAGTATTTTGGGTCCATGGATCCATCCAGAACAGAAATGAAGCAGTTCTACAGGTTATGAAACTTCTATTCAGAAAAGTGCTTGGTCAGGTGCTTAATTTAAACAATATGCTTTAATTAATTTGTCTTTTGAGTAGCTTAAGCAAGCATGCTTTTTCATTTGAAAATGTATTATGTGCATGAAATAATTGTTTTGTAGGACTTCCAGGCCTATCAAAAAATACTGTTGTTAGTCAAGATAACTTCACTTGGTAAAACCTAATTGCCTACTTTTTAAAAGTCTATCTGTCTTTCAAGAAGTTGGCATACTGATAGGTGATGAGCTGCATACCTAGTGTACTAGATAGACTGGATTTACCTGCTACTCATAAAATCTAAAAGCTCTTCCAAGGTATCATTCATTAAAATTTTAATTTTCTTCTAGAAATTTCCTATTAAGAGTAATTATTAAACTTTGGTTTTCTTATGAAGTACAATAACTTCTTTCTGTATTTGTCATAATTGTTCTGAAAGTGAATTGTCATGGCTGTGGCATCTATAGATGTGAAAATGTGTGCCTGTGAGTGCACATGTGTATGTGTACCTGTGCCAGTGCCTGTGTAGGATGTCGTAGCAGCAAAGGATGTGACAAAATATTTCATTGGTGCATTTATTCTCTTCTTGTCTTGTATTTATAGGCTACAGTGTGCATTTATTTTGAACCATAAAATGTTGATTCAGGCTGTATGCACAGAGGAGCTTTTTATAGGTCATTGGGATTGAGAAAATACTTCCTTTTTCTCATGTCTCATAGCAATAGATCTTGCATATCTTTCAGTTCTAGAAATCTATGTTTTGATCTGTTTGAGGATACCAGTAATAATATACTTTTGAAAATAGTTCTCAAGATTACATGAGTATCGCTATCCATTTTGTCACCTGTCACATCTAAAGATCCACAATACCATAGTAAAATATGCTACAAGCCTGGATTGATGTACTTTGTTTAAGCCTGTTGACATATGGTCCTTTTTTTCTAGCTGCTGCTGAGCATCTTAGCTATTTTTATAGGCATTAAAATCCACCATGAATCCGTTTTTAAGATGAACCCTGTNTTATAGGCATTAAAATCCACCATGAATCTGTTAAGATGAACCCTGCAGAAGGAAAAAGAATATATGATTACTTTATGCTTTACATAAATACATATGTGATACCAACATTAGGTGCGCATTCAAGGGAGAGACGAACATTTGTATCAACATATTAGGCACCACAGTCTATTCTGTTATCTTTTTTAACACCGTGACAGCCACCTTTCCTGCTCTGAAAAGCCCATAAGTCTTTTAGAATGGTCTAGGGATTACCAGGTTGTCTGCCAAATAGAGGTGAACCTGGAAACTTTCACTGTTGCAAATATATTCCTAAAAATCAATCTGAAAGCATGTTCCTATTTCCTTCTAATTTTCAAAGGGCAAAGTGGAAGATAGCAATTGTAATGAAGATGAACTGAACCAGTAATTATTTAGCCATTGGGGGATGATATGCAAAACTAAATCTTACTGCCAGTTGTAGTCATATCTAGTAATATTTAAGTGCCAGATTTATGAGATATAGCAATCCATCTCCATTATATGTCAGATACTTTACTTAAGGTGGGTTAAAGAGAATTCCAGTTTTTATCCCAGGCGAAGTTGTCTTGCTTGAACATTGTGTATAGCAGTTCATCCCATTGTTGTGTCTCTTTTCAGTAGTATATTTCCATTTACATACTGCCATCATATATGTTTGGATCAGATTTTAAACAGCTTATAGCCATTGTTTTTCCTATATTTTACAAATGCTTTCCCTATTTGTGTATAATTTGCTGACACTAATCATAAATACTTTAAGATAGCATACTAAAGAACTCGATTTTAATCTCAGCACTATCACTGCTACTAAATTAGCACACAGCTTAAATAAAAGAATTGGCTATAGAGAGCTACTGTCACAAGCAATGTAGAGGAAACTTAGCTATAAATATGTACTTTGTGAAGTATGAGTAATTATAACTATTCCCAGTTAAGACAGTGAACTTATTGACCAACTTTTCTTCCTCTGAATAAAGTTTTTGAGTTCATTTAGTATATTTATTCAGTTAGTATATGTGTTCAACTGTAAAAAAAAGCTTTTTATAAAAAAAAGAGGGGGGATTGATATTAATAGAAATGCTACAGAAACTGGTGTTGGTGATCATTTATTAGTTGCCAGTGTTTCTTTGAATTCAATGCTGAATAAATGTAAAGAATGTAATAAAGTGACTTCTCTGCAATTCCATATGAGAAATTTTTCTAGTGAAAATGCCTAGGAAACCTGGATTTACCTAACCAAAATTCCCTTTCCATCGTCAACTGTATATGGAAGACTCAGTGTGATTGACATCTACTTTTCCAAAACATGAGTAATTCTGATGATATCAGCAGGCTTTATGCAGTTCTTGCATAAAACCTATACAAAAATAAACTGTTTTCCAATGGTATTATTTTTTTTACTTCCTCTCTTCTAGTGTTTTATAGTTTTTTNTGTAATAAAGTGACTTCTCTGCAATTCCTTAGGAGAATTTTTTCTAGTGGACATGTCTAGGAAGGCTAGATTTACCTAACTTCATTGCATAAAACCTGTACAAAAATAAACTGTTGTCCAATGGTATTATTTCTAACTTCCTCTCTTCTAGGATTTTATAGTTTTTGACATTTATTATGTCCTGCTCTTTAAGTGGCTAATTTCAGTAATAAGTACAGTGATTATCTTATATTCATGAGATTTGTAAAGGCCTTTGGGATGAGAATTTATACGCAAACTTACATAAAATGCATGACATCATATGATTTGAAAATTTATAAACAGAATCCTAAATTGAAAACCTGAAAGAGCTCTACAGATGAACTGAGCATTAGATATTTGGTTGTATCTCCTTGTAGACCAGTTACTAAATTTTTGCCACATAATGTTTTTCTAAGGTAATATTCATTGAGCTAGCAAAAGTATTACAGCAAATCACTCTAGTATTCCTTTAACATGGCATTTTTACATGGCACCCACTCCCAGGATTACAATTTTGTTTTGATACTCTCAATAACATTTAACTGTTGGGTCAAATAAGATTATCACCTCAAATGTACACCAAAACATCTAATATTTTCCCATCCCTCATACATCCATGAAGCACAAGAAGAGCTTTCAAGTCCTGTTACTGAAGGTGATGAAAAATTAAATAAAGTTATAATTTTAAATATGCACCTTTTCTCAGAAAAGTACTTGCGATTATGCTTAATATTAAATATGTGAGTAGGTGTGTGGGATTGGGCAATTCATTTGTTTTAGTGCTTTACTGGATTGGAGGTAATTGGCCAAACATTTTATAATCAGATTAAAGGCTGGGTTACAACTTCAGGCACATCCTTGGTGCTGTTTAAGCAGCGCCATCTCACAAGGTGTCCTGGAAAGATTTTTAATGCACAGACATACACAGACCTTTTGTGTTACAGCCCCTGGCAATGGGATGCTACAGCTATTCAAGTAAAAAAAGTATCCCTTATAGAAGGGATTGAGAATCACTTTTCACAGTTCTGTAATTCCTTTGCAGTTTCTGTTTGGTGAGGCAAAATGCTGACATTTCTATTGGATTAAAAACCGTTTCTAGATTCTTATTTCTCTGTTGTTCACTTGCATGCTCGCTCCCATGTGGAGTGGGGGTCTTTATTGTATTAAGTTTGAGCAGTATATGTTCCATTGCTCATACCTTTCCTCAAGACAAGGGTATATTCTGTAGTACTTGACCAGGAGCGGTGCCTTCCATCTTCAGGTCATAAATACACAAATGGCCATAGTGGGCTAGTCCAAAGAGTATAAGAAAAACACAGCCATGTAGTTCTGCTCTCCTTGGATGCTATCTAGTTCTGTGGTTATCCAAGTGTAAATCCTAATACAGGCCAGACTTGAATATTCATCCATCTTGCAGCAATGGCTTTGCCCAAGAGTGGAAAGCTCAATTAGCAAAGGCAAGAGGAAGTGGTCATATACAGATCACCAGAAGTAGTTAGTTGTAGCTTTAATGACCTGTAATTAATACCAGTAATCTCAAGATATTCTTCCTGAGATTCCATAAGTGTGATCAATATAAAAGCAAATAGTAAGTAATCAGAAAATTCCATTTTTTTTTCCCCCTCAATACATAGATCTGTATCTAAGATAGTAGTAGGACAGGATATTTCCTTATTATCCCAAAGAGATGTAAAATTCTTTTGTAGAAATGTTTTTGTTGGCTCTTTTATATTGTTGCTGTCTCTCTTTTGACGTGTCTCTGTAGCATGTTTGAGTTAGCTTGTGAACTAATTTAAACTAAGACAGACAAATGCAGTTTAAAAAGATGTCCCACACTGACAAGCAGACTGATCATTTTGCATTCTAGCTTTTGTTAGGGAAGATAAAATTGCTATATAACATTTTAGATTAAGAAAAGAAATATTCAACATTAAATATTCAACATTAAAGTTCCTTGAATTTAAAAATAAATCTACAGTCTTTCTTCTAAAAATGCTGCTGTCAAGGGCTGCTGATTCTCATTCAGGAAACACAGGATGTACGAACACTGTATTTATCAGGTTGTAGGAGTAAATGCTTTGAGAAACTAGTGACCTCTAGTATGTCTTGAAGAGCTTTTCTATTAAGTAAATATTTTTAGAGTCCGACATGCAGGGAATGTGCCCTGTTTTTCTGGCTTTGGAGCTATGATGCTGCCATGCATCAATGGCATTCCTCAAAAAGTCTGTCTTGAGAATTCTCACCGTTCTTTGAAACTTCTCCCTGTGACCAATGACTATATGAAATGGTCTCATGTGGAAAGAGCAGTGAAGCATTGGGACAGGCTGCCAGGGAAGTGGTTGAGTCACCATCCCTGGCAGTGTTCAAGAAATGCATAGATGAGGCACTTAAATGCATGGTTTAGTAGGCAGGGTGGTGATGAGTTTACCATCGAACTAGATGATCTTGAAGTTCTTTTCCGGTCGTAATGATTCTGTGGTTCTGTGATTGTGTGAAATAACGAAGATTGATTTCATACACAGCTGGTAGATATGCAAGGGGAAGTCATGCTATTTGGTCATCTTACATTCCTGTAGAGAAATGCAATAGGAAAGTGTGTGTTTTGTTTTGTTTAGGTTTGGTTTGTTTTTTTTTTGTTTTGTTTTGGGTTTTTTTTTGGCCTTCTCAGGTCTGTTTCTGGTGCTAAAATCTTTCCTTAATTGTAATTAGTTCTTTTCTGGAAATATTGGCATGGAACTGAATAAGTGATAGCAACAAAAATTTTACAGTCTGTAACAAATAATGGGAAGGTTGGATGATGGAAACACTGCTTTAGTGTTGTGTCTTTCTACAGCCATGGACCAAATGGTGCTAGCCATACTCCTAAACCGACTAAGTGGATCATTAGTAGTAGGAAAAACAGCCTTTTCGGGATTTTTTTAATGTCTTTATGCTTGTCTTATTCTAATATTCATTCTCAGTGGGCATTTGAGAATAAGTATAATTTTTTGAAGTAGAATATACTTAACAGTGAATAGGATTTAATTAACAATAACACTTGGAAGGATACTTTCAGTGTCAATCAAGAAGCTAGAATTTATCCTATAGTTGAAGATGCTGAAGATTACTCCATCTAGCAAGCTAGTCTACAGCCTTCATCTCCTGTTCAGTCCTGACAGTTTGTGTGGCTTTTACAGATTAAGATACATAAAAATGTGCAACAAAATTAGATGAACTATTGCAATGCTACTTTTAAAAGATTGTAGATGACCTTCTCATTTCTAAGGCTATAGGCACTGAGCCATCTTGATGAAGACTTCAGTTTTAACATCTGATCTGAGAGCTGATGTATCTCAGCACTTTATGGGATCTAACATCACATCCCTAATCTTTTTATAGCTAGCAAAAGGAGATACTGATGGTTAAAGCTGATTACAGCATCTGAGATTAGCAGCCTTCTGGAAGGAAGGTGGGCTATAAATCATTTTGCTGGAGGAAAAAATCAGTAGATTTTTTGACAAATAACAAATTCTAGGTATTGATTAGTCAAAGAAATTGATAATTTTATTGGTTTTGAAAAAGAGATCAACAACGTTTTTCAAACAGCAATTTCAATAACTATGAAACCAGCAAAAGGAAATTTCACCTCAAGATCAGTGGGTCAAAATTCTGTGCGAGTCAGTAGCAGTCAGGAATTATTAACTGATGTATATTTAGTTGCTTATCTGAAATTAGTTCATTGCTTCCATTACAGTTTCATGTCCCTACTACTAAAACAATTAGTAATTGGCAGTAGTTGCAGACATTTTAATAGAACTGCTGTGGCTTACATGGATACAGAGATTAAACTGCTTAGCAATGACTCTTCAGGGCAATGCAGAGAGAGAGAGGGGCAATTTACTCTGAGGCTATGTAGGCTGAATTTGTTGGAAAAATGCTGAACTGAATCTGGAGCCATCAACAGCAGTATGTTTTTGGAGTAATTGCTGTCCTGTCCTGCTACCTACCTGTAGCTTTCTAAATGAGAGGCATGAAGTCTGAGCCAGCCTTCTCCTATAAGTTAATGAGAAGAGTGTGGTGAAAACATTTATCTCCACAGAAAGCGTGAATTACTGCCGCAGAGTGTTAATGCTGAATAGATATTGACTCAGGTGGGTTGAAGTCAAGTGGGAAATGCAGAAAGAAATACACTTTCTTGGTTAACTTTTCAAAGCTGTTCTTGCTAACTGTCTAGCAGGTTATTGTGTCTGTGCATG
>VWPW01006886.1:0-12153 GCA_013389825.1 Crypturellus undulatus | reverse complement strand
TAAAAAAAAAAAAACATCATTATTCATTCCCTCAATGATTTCCAGACCAAATTTATTCAGTTTAGAAATATATGTGTTTTCTCTGGTTTCCTCAGCATCGAACTAGGAAGGACAAATTTTGACTCCAGCTACATTTCCATGAGAAAGGTAAATTCCAATATTACTTTCCAGGGGAAACTTTAACTAACCACTTTGTCAGTGCTGCATAACTAAACAGATTGTATTGGCTAAAAGTTGTTCAAAGAAATTTATCTTCAACAACAATCACTTTTTATATACTTTTCTAAAGCATAGTTTCAGTTATACAATTTTGAAATATGTATTTTTATAACAGTACAAATCTATTCAGTGTTTGACAAAAATCATCATGTTTTTTTGTGTCTTGTTTTCAGTTCAGTTCTGCAGTACCCGTTGAGAGGATATCATCTCCCTTTAAAGCAGATATCCCGAGTTGTTCAGAATAATGTTAGGATCTCTTACGTTGACATAATGAATCTACTCCCTTGAAGCATAAAATTAGTGTGTTTTTTTCCCCTTAATTTCCTATATTTAAGAATTTCAGCAATTGCTGTTACTAATGTCTATATTACTAAGATGCCCCTGAAATTTCTAAGAATCACAGAAGGGTTGAGGTTAGAAGGGACCTCTAGAGATCATCTACTCCAACCCCTCTGCTCCAGCAGGGACACCTAGAGCACGTGGCACAGGGTGGCATCCAGGCAGGTTTTGAAGATCCCCAGAGAAGGAGACTCCACAACCTCTCCGGGCAGCCTACAGTCACCCCTCAGGTACTTGAACGTGTTGATTAAATCTCCTCTCAGCCGCCTTTTCTCCAGACTAAACAGGCCCAGCTCGCTTAATCTTTCCTCATATGACAAATGCTCCAGTCCCTTAATCATCTTCGTGGCTCTGTCGGACCCTCTCTAGAAGCTCCACGTCCCTTTTGTCCTGGGGAGCCCAGAGCTGCCCCCAACACTCCAGGTGCCTCCACAGAGCTGAGTAGAGGGGCAGGATCCCCTCCCTCGACCTGCTGGCAACGCTCCTCCTGATGCAGCCAGGATCCCATTGGCCTTCTTGGCCACGAGGGCACATTGCTGCCTCATGGGTAACCTGTTGTCAACCAGGACTCCCAAATCCCTCTCCACAGAGCTGCTTTCCTGGTCTGTACTGGTGCCTGGGGTTATTCCTCCCCAGGTGCAGGACCCTGCACTTGTCCTTGTTGAACCTCATAAGGTTCCTCTCTGCCCAGCTCTCCATCCTGTCTAGGTCTCTCTAAATGGCAGAATCCTCTCCTTTCCTAGTCAAGTTAAGCAATTTTGTTTGTACAGGTGATGTTAAAAAGTAAACAGAGATTTTAACATACAAACCTGAAAGAAGCAAATGACCATTAGTGCTTTGCAATATCAAGAGTGGCAGAATGTTATCTCAAGATCACATACTTACAGCAAAATCAACATCATTTTGGTAGTATTTTAAAAGAAAAGGAAACGAAACGAAAAAGGGGTATTCTTTTCTGCTTTTTTGAGAAAGCTCAGAGAAGTATCTCAATTGCAATTTTGTATATGTATGAATGTAGAAATGCTACATATCAATTAAAGGAGAACTTGAAACTTAAAAATCAGGACAATAAAATCTCTTTTGGAGTCTAAGAAAAACTTTTTGTGTTTGATATATGTTCAATATAAAGTTTATACAAGCAAAAGCAAAAAAAAATAAACTAAAAAAAAAGAAATCATTATATGAGGTGCTTTTGCAGGTTAACAGCAGCAATGTCTCCTGCAGCATTGCATAAGTAACACAGTTGAGGAGGTATTCACTGTGAAATGACTCTCAGCGTTTCTTTTCAGTGTTAATTGAATTCCCATGGATACAAACTAACCATATTCTTAATAGCATGTAGGAAATCCTGTCTTAACCCAGATGCATATGGCAATTTATTTTTTTTTCCCCAACACATATGTTCTTTACCTGATCACACCACAAAATTTTGAATATATGCTTTCACTCTTCCTTTGAAAACATTTAATTCAAGACCAGTATCAGCAGCAAGTGCTACTCTGAGAACCCATCAGAAGTAATTGCCAGTTACCCCAGCAATATACCAGGAAAATACTAGAAGAAAAAAAAATGCTTTAAGAAACTTCTAGGCAATAATATTCTCAAAGTATCATATCAGAAAGATCCAAGAGAGGCTGATTTGCTTTTCTTACCAATGAAACTAAGTAATGATTTTTAATTTTAAATTTGCATTTTCTTTCCATAGCTTGGTATATATAATTTTTTACTTGGCATTTCTTTTCATCTGATTGTTAAAAATTTCATAGCACAACTATAAAAAGTAAGAAAGATATAGGCAGTGGCTTCCCATAAGGTAAAGAGAAAAGAAAATTAACAACTTGAAGTTTTTCCATCTTGAGTGTGAACTGAAATTAAGTGGGGTTTTTCTGTTTGTTTTTGTATTTTAAGAAAGTTATTTGGCCAAGTATTTGCCTGGACACCAAATTTATCTTGTTTTTATATGATTTAGGTTAGACAACTTTAAAAAAAATACAACAACAACAAAAAAAAACCCCACTCTTTTGGTAAGAGCAAAATATTAGTCGTCTTTGGCAGTAGAAACAGAATTATATTCTACTTACATTCAAAAGCTTTTTCACTGTCATTGTCTTCATCAGAACTGATCTCAGCGTATTTGGGTTTCTCATTAACTGTGCTACGTTTGCGCTTGTTCATTTTCACACGTTCACAAAGTGGCATGGTGGATTCAATTTCTGCCAGGAGCTCAGGAGGCAACTCCTTTAACACTGACTGATCTATGCTACCTATTAATGGAGAGTAAAAAGAAAACATGTGAACTTGAAGATAAAAATAAGGACCCGAAACTACAGACCTTTCTCAGGAACTGCTTACAGTACATCCACTAACAACATCACAGCAAAAATATACACGTATGTATTTGATAGCCCTTTCTAAAGTTGTATACAGTGGTCACGGTGCATGTATAAATTAACATAATAAATTGCCCGTATATCTCCTTCCATGAAAATTCTTTTTTATCAACCATATAAATAGAACAAATACAAATCAGTGTACTTCTTTTGTAAAAATACATCCTTGTTCCATTCCAAAAAATTTAGTCTCATTTTGGTTCCTTCTCT
Organism: Crypturellus undulatus; assembly: GCA_013389825.1. Classification (NCBI taxonomy): domain Eukaryota; kingdom Metazoa; phylum Chordata; class Aves; order Tinamiformes; family Tinamidae; genus Crypturellus; species Crypturellus undulatus. Next base: position 8,995 of record VWPW01006886.1, on the reverse strand, counting down.
GGTTCTGCTGATAGAATGAAACCTACATTTTCAGGAAAAAGAAAACTATCTCATTATAGTTCTCTTCATTCTCAAACATATTCCCCAGTGCATGCAAGACATCAATTTCCCCTTTACCAGTAGGTAGAGGATATTCTTAATATCCTTAAATAAAAGTCAAATTGCTGACATCTCAACTCTGCCTCAAGTCATTTCTTATCTCCTACTAATACTTCCATAATAGAACACAGAGTTTTGCATAATTTTGTTACACACCAAAGTTGAAGGTTTTTTGTTTAATAGAGAAAAACAACAAACTGGAAAACATCACTTTTTCCCCAGAAGCATACAGTTAGACAACATCTCACCATTCTCATCACATTTTGAAATTAATACTAGGTCTGTAGAAAGTCAGTCTTCCTAACGATCTCCAAAATTTACCATGAAGTTTTTTGCCAGTGACATAAAGACAGCAAATTGGTTCAGTGTTTCTTTAGGGTTTGTTTTGAAGTTTTATCTTTATTTACCAGACAGCCTGTTACACAGATTTGAAGATTATCTGACAGAATTGTTAATCTTTTTCAAAAAAGAACAAATACCTTTGTCGTAAGTGCCTCTCTCTCCTTCCCCAAGGTAAAATGTATCATTTATAGACAGAGAAGAAATCATCTGCAGATTACTGTATATATATAAAAAAAAACCACTCTGCAAAAATATCATCCTCTGAATTCTTTTTAGTTGCATTTACTTTTTAACTACATTCACTATACCTGTTCTTTAAAAAAAAAAAAAAAAAAATATCTTATCTCCCAAGATATCTTGTCTCTGTGCTTCACCCCCAACCTGCGGTCACTCTTATTTATTTCCTTTTAGGAGTTGAACACCAAATATGCCTAATAATCTGGAAGTTGTCTCGCTGCAGCAGACTGGTGATGTCCCTACATTAGCCATCCATGTTTCTTAGAAGGACTATTCAGCTTCTGGAGAGGAGTTAGTTTACATCCACCCCAGACCCGAGGAAAATTCATATATGCATATGCTTAAGACACGTTCCACAGATGCAGACCACTCACCAAAAGGGCCTCTGACCATGTTTCTATAACACGCTTTCAATTTTATGCAGCCTGAGCAAATTCACTGAAATCAACAAATACTCATAGAGCTTGAAACCTAAAGAAAATTTGGTGAAATAATGATATGGCAAAAAGCAGCTCTGAGTAAAGGAATGAAAGTTACATATATTCAATACATATGTTTAAAACCTGGATGCATGACAACCTACAGAAACCAACATATTTTCTGTAAACACATCTCAAACCTTTCCTACTCTATTATGAAAAGCAAGTTTTAAAACAGAATGATTGGTAAAATTATCCAATTCAAAAGGTTACTTGAACTGCTCTCTCTACAGACATATATTTAAGATCTTTTCAAACAGAATTATAAAGTTCTCTACATGCCCTCTTTGCAGTTTCTGTTTCATTCACAACATTACCTGTAGCAACTCTGCTGCATGCATGGTTTCCTTAGCTGATGAGAACTGCAAATAACCAATTCTAAAAAGAGTTTTACTCATGCAACACAAAGGAGATAGACATGATGGCACACATACCAACAACTCAGATGTACATGGGAAAGGATTCTCCAGTCTTCTAAAAGAAATTCAGGAATATTACATACTCTGGGACTCCAGCCAAGATGCTGTTTTTTTTTTTTTTTTTTTTATGTTATACTGAGTCAGGGCGACCCACTACTCCCTCTCTAGTAACATCTTATTAAGATCTTTCTTTTAGAAAATTCATTTATTATAAAATACGAAATTTTTTTTGTTCAGAGGGATATACCAAGATGATAGAGAATTCGGTTATTCACAAGAATCTGGTCACATGGCAATGAACACTAGATTATAAACCCCATGCTAATTCCCCTTCAGGTTGCAGGGTTACCTCTCAAAAAAGTTTAAAAGGATATACAACCTAAAACCATCTGACAGTATTTACAAAAAGCATGTATGGTGCCATGTTCAGTTTTTCTAATTGTTAAGTTTGCTAAGACTTTCTATCCATGATTCCTGTCTCCATTTTAAGCAGTTACATTCTCCTTGCTTCACGCGGCCTATTTAATAGCAAAGGAGAAAGTAACTTCATTAAAAAGTTACTCTATAAGTTTGTAAGAATGCCTTCCAGTAAACTAAGCTTTCACAAAAGCTGTCCTCATCAATGAAATGACTATTTTTGCAATGTGTGATGGGCACACACAATATGCTTGAAACAGTCTCTAGACATCAGTGTTCTTCAGGCAGCATTTACACATATTCTCTAATCCGCCTCAACTCCAAAAAGGGAGAAAATCACCATCCTAATCCAATCTTTGCTCCACTGCAAGGAATCTCAACATCAATATACTCCATGTTAGTGAAACCGAAGGGTAAGTCGCAGAACAGCAATAAAAACAACTCATCTCGAAGAACTGCTGTACGTGAACAATCATTTCTTCTTCAGTGCTTGTCCAGATCTATTGCATGACTTAAATATTTCTTGCTTGCAGGAAGAACAAGTTGTTGTTGCTGTACTATGATTGCTCAATAGGTTTCTTAGAGAAGATACTGAAAAAGCTCAAGCTGTTACTGAATGCCCAGTGACTGCCAAGATGCTTGTTTCTTACCATGCAATTCTTGACAAAATGTATTACAGTACAAAATCAAACAAGAAACTCCTCAGCTAAGAATTAATTAGGCTATATGCCTCTCCCCATGTTCTATTTCAATCTGGGAAGCTTTCTAAAATGTTTTGTCCTGTATAGCAGGAAAACAAATCTCTAGTGGATATAACTATTCCCCTCTTCATGTACAGCCTAAGAAAAAATCACAAGGTTCAGAGTCACTTTCTGTTCATGTTGTTTCAAGTTTGAAGAATAGCCTTTATCTAATACTTATGCAAAACCTAATCATTAGAGGGATTCAAAATCAAAGCAATGTCATTTCTGTAAGTTAAATAAACGCCCCTGCTTCAGGAAGATGTGTCCAACACAAGAACACCTTCAAGATGGGTTGAACAGAAAAAAAAAAAGTGGCATCATTATTGACTTTTATTCCATTCATTCAGGATGAACAGTACAGTTCCTTCGATACAACAATCAGCATGGTCAGATTATTTTCACCTGGCTTGATGTGACAACTTCAAACAAGTAGGTATGGAAAGGGGGATGATCTATTTACTGACACTTAAAGTCAGCTTTCCAGGATCAGAGAACTGTTTCCTGCCATGAAATCAAAACCTACTCTCATAAACTTTATTCTTTTCTCAGCAGTGCTTTGTCTTTACTTTTTCAAAGTAGGAAAAAGAGTTTACATTTTGGTGCAATTTCTTAAGAATTAATGAGCCATCGAGACTCGAGGACATTTGGGAGTCTACACTCTGAATTATTGCCTCCAAAGCTGTAAGGAACAGTAACTACAATAGAAGGGATCACTAATGCTTGTGACAACAAAATAACCTGTTTGCACATGAATCTATGGAGGCAAATGAACATCTGAACAAGCTCTTGAAGAAAAACAAAAAACAAAACAACACCCTGTAGTTCATTTTGAAACTAGAAAGCTTTATGTTCATGAAGTTTTGCACAAGCTAACTGCTATATGTTACCTTTTCCATTTATGTGTGCTAATAGTTTGTAATAAGGAAAACTATATATAGTTAACAAAATTTTATAATTGTAATCTCTATATATACACCTTTCATTAAAACGAAAAATTTCCTAAATGTCAAGACATTATATGAAATAGCACGCAAGGGTATAAGAGGGAACAGTGCTACTTTTTTTGTGGAGGGGTCATGAAACTTGACTTTCCATCTTTTCGTATTCAGAAATTTGAAGATTAACCACTCTCCACTTCTACACTTCTTCATTTTGACGTTCAAAAAAAAATACTTGCAAAATTAAGCTGTAATCTGCAAGTATTTGCAGATTTCTTTTTAGCCACAAAAGCCATTATCTGTATCACCTGTCACTCCACAGAGGTACAGCTCATCCTCCTTAGATGTCCTATCTGAACATTAACAGTAAGGATGTCTCAGTGGTTATAATAAGAACTGAAGCTGTGTTAAGTTTAGCACCCTTATCTATCACTACCTTACAGTCTAACTTTCTCAAGTCATTTCGGTTACCACTATAATTACACTAATAACATCTCCTATGTAGACATACATGCAGGAGTGAAAACATTATTTTTTCTTTCCTACCTTATCTCAAACAGCCTTCAAACTCTCTGTACTAAATCAAATGAAATACATTCTTATTCTACAAGAGTGCCTCCTTTCTTGTTGGATAGATGTAACTACAACAGGATAGAGTCACAGCTTAAGTGTACTAAAATTACTCAGGCAGATAAATTTCTCTTTTAGATGGAGAGCTGAAAGATAAAAGTGAGGATAAAAGTACTTCCTCACTTTACAAAGATGTTTGAAAAATAAACATCCTTTTAAAGTCGTTATGCACTCTTACAGCATGTATGGAGAAGGGCCACGACCTGTGTACGATGACCAGGTTGCCTGGGAAAACTGGACTTTCAAACGTCCCTCACTGTCCAAATCTAAAGATATCCTTTCCAATATATATCCTGTATTGGATATCTGGGATATCCTATCCTTATCCTTAAAATGTTCTGGCATTTTAGAGCTAGGGCCTTCACTGTGTCCCTATCTTGCACCCACAGATTCAGTACCCTCAGCCGTGGTGTTTCCTTTATAGGACGCACTGAGTTCACCCTTGCCTGGGGGAGTGGAGCCTCTTGCCCATCAGCTTCACACTCCTCCAAGAAATTCTGTGCCCTGGACAGTTTCAAGAATGGATGGGGAAATGCCAGAAAAAGGAATCATTTTACCCAGAGAAATTCAAAGTACAGTGAAGGTCCATACGCTCATAACACAGAGGTCCCACTTTCATCTCAATGCCACATCATCAGCTGAGGAACATACATTCAAAACTAATATAGACCAAAACAGAAATCTGACAAGCAGTGCATCTGTATTGATGGTTTTCCTCTTTCCTCCCCCATTCTCTGCCTTAAGAGTTTGTGGAAGAGTATACAGACAGATCCTATAACCAGGCTGAAAGTCCTTTCTCCAGCTCCTTATCCTCACCACGCACAAGCAGAGGTCACTCCTGAGCTCAGATCACACAAACTCACACACATGTACACACACCAGAAAGTGTGGGAGGCTCAGACCCCTTCAGAAACCACCACCCAAGCAACTGGGTACACAGGATTCTGCATTGCAAGGTGTTTGGAAAGAGGGGAAAAAGTAGTGTTAGAATGAAGCATGTCCTATAAGATTCCACAGATCCTGCTCATAGATGGGCAAACAGAAGTTCTTGAAGACATCTTGGAAAAAGAATTAAAGGAGAGAGGTTCCCAGATTTTGGCTCAAAGGAGAGGAGAGGTTCAGATTCCTTATTTATATTCCAGACCCTGGCTCTGGCCTTGAGAAGGGGACCCAGCCAGGATGGTGGGTCAAAGAAGAAAGAATATGGACATTGAACAAATATTCAAAATATTCTTAGAAATTGAGATTATAATTTGATTGAGGGAAAAGGTTTTCACAGAGCATGCTGGAAGATCCAGGGAGGGAGCAGGGAATGCACCCAGGGCACACTCTGAGAGGGCTGCCACGGAGCATCAGAGCTTGCAACATAAGGACATCGATCATTAGCTCATTACCCAATTGCTCCAGCAGGCATTCCCACAAGCTCTTCTACTCCTTCTCTGACTATTCTATTCTCTGATTTTCATCTTTATGCATCTTTAAAAGAATGTTGGAACAGGCTAGTTTTGAAAGATACTTTAAAGATACACTATTTAAAAATTGAGTCAAGAAGCCTGAAAAAGGGTAAACAGAAAAACTAGGACCTAACAGAAGTTTTGGCATTACAGAAGCTTGCTTGGGGTGATACACAGCTGCCACTTCCAGGATGGCTGGTACACACGGACTCTGCTCCTCCACGATTCCCTGGGCAACACAATCTGCCCTCCTCGCAGCTGCAAAGGGCAGTAACGGAGAATGGAGCAGAGTGAAGACACTGCAGTCAAACTCTGTTGCACTCCCTGTGGTGGGCCGCTGATAAGTCGCACAGTAGCTGTCCAATGGGAGATATACGATAAGATGCCCGGTGCTGAGCCATCAAGGGTGGCAAATCACCCCTTTTGGATGAACTTTGCTCGTTATAAGCTCATTATAATGCCAACACACACCTCCACCCTCAAAGTTACCCGCCTCTGAGGTATGACCACTCCTCACTGAGCACACGCTCTAGATTTTCAATTGACTGTACCTTTACATGAACGCGAGAAACTTTTTCACCAATCAATAACAATATTAAGTATGACTATAGTCACTCAAGCTCCACCTGAACGGAAAGGATGGGGGGGGGNGGGGAGGGGGGGGGGGGGAGAGGGGAGAGAATCCATCGTAACTCCTGGGTCAGTCGACGGGCTGAACGCCCTTTCCTCCCCTCGGGTCGGGACACTGCCTGAGGAGACTCAAGACTGAGAGCCCTCTCCCATCTTCTGCGGTGAGTGATGATTGCACATTTGTACATCAGAGCTAGCTAAAAACCCCACGCTGTAGTAGAGAATTTCCTATACTGACCTCTGAAACCTGCTTTGTATATGTTGCATTTGAATAAATCACGCTGTTTGTGAACTCGACTACTTGTTTGGGGGGGGCGATTGGACCTACGGTCCACAGACTTTTCGTGAATCCAATACTGATTTGATATCTTCTTCCCCCACCACTACGGCTTTCAAATTGCAACATTTCACAAAATTGGTGTAGTCAGCAGGATTTCGATAAACGAATTCCTACAGAGACAGAAATGTGCCCCCTCAGAAGGTGGGGAAGATTGGGCCAGAGATAATTGGTCAGATCCTGAAAAGGTTTTGCAAGGAATAGAGGAATGTCATGCTAAATTTAAGGATGGCAAAGGAAAGTGTGTTATTTATGCCATTCTGGGTGGTTGCCTAATTCAGGCGCAGAAGGACTATAAAATAAGAAATTGAAATTAGATTATCAAAGTAAAAATTCAGAAATTCAACACTTGCAGTATGAATTAGAGAAGGAAGAAAGATGTACCCCATTATTGGAACAGCAAATTGAAACAATGCTAATGCAGGCATCTCACATACCCCCTGTACACTTGAGTCGATCTGTTACATGATATGGTGAGTCATGGACGAGAGATAGAATGGTCAGACCTCGAACCTCCACCAGAAAAATTAGGGAAAAGAATTTGTAAATCAAATTTACAGCCCTCTGCACAATAATTTATGATGACAAGCATTAGCTTTAGCCCAGCTCTTTGTTGCATGGGCAATCCACAGGCTGTATCAAGAAATTGGTTGAAATCCTGTAACAAAGTGACTATATGCTCCCCCTTCAAGCAGGCTGGACAAAAACTCCCCTTCAGCAAAGGGGAGTTCCCCTTTGCTTCCCCGCCCCCCACAAAGCAAAAAATCCTTTTGCGCCTCTAAGGGAGGAGTTGAGGAGATCAAAAAAACTAAGCACTACAGACTGGGACTTGGGCCATCTAACCCGCATGATATATGATTTTTTTTTTTAATGGCCTGAAAACCAAGAACTCTAAATTACAACCACCACTAAGCTCAGAAATTACAACATTATGTCTCTCTCTTATAAATTTTCATCTATTAAGGTAGTTCCAGAATTTACTAATGCCTGTGCTGAAGAACAAGCACGGGGTGGAAATATAAAGCAGCAGCATTGGAGGTAACTTATACTGATTGCTTTTGCCATGTTAAGGAAGTGATTGGGGAAAGATTACCGCATGCCCACAGTGCCAGCTGAGACTGTGAAAGAAACAATGCTGCTAGACTTCCTATACACCTGGAAGCTACTGATAATAGTAGCGCAAAATCAGTGCATGATAAATATCTTCCTTTTATTCCAAATGGGGTAACCTGTTTGGCCTCACCCCACTGAGACAAATCTTGTTTTCCTTTACAGTGATCCTCAAGACGGCAAATGAAAACGCTGCGTCTGAGCTGCTGGACTGAAGTCTCTCTAGTATGTGCTTTTGTTATTACTGTGCTTGCATTTCTCATAGTAATTTTAGTGTGTAGACTCAAATTGTAGTTCAACAAATGCCTCTTCCAGCATATTATCTCTTCTTATTAACATACTCTGTTTAGTAGCTCTCCATTCTTATCTCCTGCACTGCTTTAACACCACTACTTTTAAATAATACGTCTATTCCTTTACACTCATCAGAAGAATAGAGGATAAGATTCTCCCCCTCCAAAATAGTTATAACTTAAATTGCCCTTGGTTTGGAGAATTTCAGGACTTCACGCGTTTTACACCATTTGGCCCAGAATTTCCTTTTGGTTCAGTATCAAACAAACCAGTGTTGTGGTATTGCCAAAAATGTGATAAATTGCTCCAATTGGGAACAACACAATTGGGTCAGACACTATTGGTCAGTTTATATTTCTCTAAAAATAGGCTGTCTGTGCCATAATCACAGCATAAAATCTGGCGACGCTCCAGCTGGTTTGATCTGGGCCTGCAGTGATTGTGCAAATGCGATTATGGTTAAGTAAGCTAACCTATCAAGTAGAAAAATTAGCTAATGCCACTGATACCAGTATACAGTTGCTTAATTTTCAATTACAAGCCACATCAAAAACTATACTTCAGAACCGCATGGCACTGGACTTGATACTGTTACACCAGAATGGACTTTGTGGCTACCTGAACCTCTCCAGTACCGACTGCTGCATTTATATCCCTAATGTTACACAGGACCTCGATATCCAACTAGAGAAGATACGACAGGTGGCGAAAGACACCCATGAACTCCGGGAATCAATGAACACTAGTTGGCTGGCGAAGATGTTTAGCTGATTTGGATTTGGTGTCATTGGTTGGATCCAAAGTTTAATAGAGTCTGTGGTGATGTTCATTGTGATGAAAATTATCCTAAGTATAGCAATATCCTG
>VWPW01006880.1:0-57770 GCA_013389825.1 Crypturellus undulatus | reverse complement strand
AGTGGTTGCACAGGCGTAGTTCAGGGCCACCTTCGTGCCGCTGCGCTGGGCTCTGCCCGCCTTTCTCCAGCGTGTGGGTGCTCTCCTGCGCGCGGCCGGGTTGGGGGTGCTGGCAGCGCGGAAAAGGCGCTTCTCCGGAGACCCCTATGTCGGTGCGCGAGCCAGACACAGTCACAAATCACATTTCGGCTCATGCTGCTGGCTGGCTTTGCGGAGCGGCCGAGCTCGGTGCAAGCCGGCCGCGCGGGTCCCAGCGGATGCTCTGGAGATCCCCTCGCGCGTGGCGAGCCTTGGAGCGGGCGTCTTTCCCTGACACCTTCCCGTCGCGCTGGCTTCCCGATGGGTTCGTCCGAGGTTCTCTGGGCGGGCAGGAGACCTGCAGGCTCTGTAGGGAGGGACGCACACGCATCCTGGTCTTGTGCGCACGGGCAGTGGGAAGTGCCGTGCGGGGATCCAAGGGACGGCGCTTCCCGTGCCATCCCTGGACCTCCCTTGAACCTCAGCCAGACCCGTGTGGGCTTTGTGCTTGTGAAGCCTGGGAGCTCCTTAGGGCCTAAATGTTGCTGCTTTTTTTTAAAGCAGTTACAGCCTGACAGGGAAATCTTCTCTTGTTTTCACTGTATTTTTCTTAGCGGGGAGAAAACGGCTGGGAGACCAAGGGAAGAGCCCTTTTCATAGCTTTGATATGCTGTTTTGGTTTAAAGGCAAACACTTCTGCATCCACTGCAGGTAACACTTCATACTGCTAGCAGCATTAATGATTTAATTTAGCTTTACCTTAGTTTGTTAGTTCTTGGCTGCTTGCATTGGATAATGAGGATGGACATATTTGTCCCCTTCTGGCCTACTTGCTTTTAAAATCTTGTGCTTGGGATGCAGGGGTTCTCAGAAAACCATTATTTGCTTAGATGAGGAAAAATGTGGTAGAAGCTTCTGCAGCAGTTACGTAAAATTTATTTTTAAGAAACCTCCTTTTTGACAAATACTCGCTGCTTTGGTTTTTTACTTGCCCTCATATTTTTATTAAGTGGCAGGAATTTAGTACTCCTAGAGGTATATTTGTTTAAAAGGGTTTATATTTTCTGTGTGTGTACCAGTCTTCTGTCTTGAATGCAAGGAAAACCTTGACTGCATAAGCCAGATAAACCTAAAAGGCTCAAAAGCCAAATAAAACACACCGAGTGCCTTGTCCTGCAAAACGCTTGCAGGTGGTGCAGCTACCAGCTTCCATTTTTCTGCTCTTCAGCACCTCTTGGCCATCCGGACGGGCTTTTGTGGTTAGCATTCAAGTGATGAACTTTAATTAGACGCATATTTTGAAATTCTGCGTTTGTTTTTCCGATTGCTGCCTAGCGCAGTGGGGCCTGTTGCTTGCGTGTAGAATCAGTAGTAGGCAGATCCCAGGTAGGGGCCTTTCCTTCTGGAGAGCAGGAGCTGGCGCCTGGTTTTGCTCAGTTTTGCTGATCTTGTTTCCATCGTCGTGGGCAGAAGTGATTTCCCGGGAGACAACAGGGCTGCTCTGCGGCTTGCAAGGCGCATCCCGCTGAGCCCTGCTCTGAGCTCCTCCGTCGCCCGCAACTCCGCAACTCCCCAAATCCTTCCACGTGCGCAATGGGGAATTATTCAGCGGGAAGGGGGCTGGCAGCCTTGGGCCTTTAGGAAAGAAATTTCATTTTGAGAGCACGTTACAAACAGAGAGTTAAAAGATGAAAAACTGCCACTACATGGCAAAATAATACTGTTTCAATTTAAACCTTGGTTTAGTAAGTTTTCCTGGAAAGAAACTTGTTCCTGAGGGCATTTTATCTGTTTTTCTCTCTCTCTCTCAGGGTTTTATACTGCTGCCCATCACTGCAGTATCTGAATGCCTTCTATATAAAGATGGATAGTGGCTTTGAAGTCCCTGGTGAACTTTGCAGTCTTTGGCGTATCTTTCTTCATGGGGTGAAAAAATACGTTGGGTGGCATTTTTAAAATAAAAAGTTTTATTTAATATTACATTAAAAATTTGTAAAGCAGCTCTTTAATTACTGTTCTGGGAGATGTTTTTAAAGGTTCCTCGTTTTACTTTCTTTCCCTTTTTATGATTGCGCTGGGGTTCCTGGGTACAAGAAGCCCTGTTATTAAAGTCAGAATACATTACGGGCTTTTAAAATTGTGTTTTCCGGAGTGTTATATCCAGCAGATAAGGGACTGAGTTATCAAATATCTGATGTTTCAGATGTTTTCTTTTTCACTCAATGTTATCTAGATTGTTTGAAAAATATTCTATTATATTTACTTTTTACAGGTGGTGTATATTTGTCCAATATCAGCCCATAAGAGCTGTTAAATGCTGCATTTTGGCTTTTAAAATGATTTAAACAAAAATGACTGTTTAAATTAATAGATAGGAATGGATCGTTAAAACTAGCAAGATTAAAGCCAGAGGATTTACTAACGGGTTTGGCTATTCAGCTCCGAACCATTTTGATATTAGTCTTGTGTGGCTAATCTATCTCTCCAGCTTTGTAATCTGTCTGTTTAAACAAGGTACTTAGCTCTTTCCAAATAATTTCAAAGAGAAATAAAAATAACATGGTGGTTTCCTTTATCTTGCTTTCCAGCCTGTTAGAAATACCTTGATTACTTTATACTTTGTTGATGCATGTGCGTATCTTCCTCTGATGTGAACATGAAGTTGGTGAAGAAGTCCAGTCGTAGCAATGAATCCTGTGGTTGATTGAAAAAAGCTATTGGTTCTGTAGGCATTTTCTATGTTTTGCTTTTTTTTTTTTAATCTCACTTGATTGTGAGCTCCAAACATTAGAGAGAGGTTGTACAGCTTCAGTGCTGCCTGCATTTGTGAGCCCTTTCTGCTGGCGTTCCAGGGAATATAGATGTTTCTGGTAACTTTTGATGGAGCAGTGATACTGGTGGTAGCTCGAGAGACTTCAAGGCAAAGCACTGAATATTAAAGCAAAGATTTGAGCTGGCAGTGCATTTAGTAGGCAATAGAAAGGTTTTGTTCTGAATAGAAATACGGAGGTAAAGGAGTACAATCAACTTAGTGCCGACGGATGTGTTGGAAATGCCTTTACTTATTATTTTTAACAATACACTTTTTTTTCTTCTGCAGCTGCAGTTTTAACTTCATATGCTCTTTCAAGGTATTAAACATGTATTATCAGATACTTAAGCCACAGCTTCTACCACTGGGTTCAAGAAGTCAGCCTATATATTGCTATTTCAAAAGCTGAATGTGTAGCTGTATCTTATTTTTTTTTACTATTGAGTGTCCGTGAAAATTGACGGGAGCTACTGGGTGCCCAGTATTTTTGGAAATCAGGCCGTTGAAGTACGTTCTGGTTATAAATAACTGTGAGCTAATTAGATTTAGAGACGACATCAGTCACAAGCAAAGTGCATCTTTCTTGTCTTTCACTAGTGAAGATAGTGGGTCAGCGTGGATGAATCCTTCCATGGCGTGGATGGCGTCCCTGCGTTTCGGCGCGTCCCTTGAGCAAGTTTCCTTTCTGAGGGCTGTGAGTCAGCACGGTTTTGAAGTGCGTGAGTCATACCCAGACTGAATGATAGTTACCAAGTGGGTGGGTGAAGCAAGGATTTTATTCTGGGAAGGTGTAAATACAGACAGAGGCCAAATCTGGAGGTGAGAGGGGCACAGTATGAGAGACATTAACGGATGGGAAGAGCTGAATTGGCGCTGGGCGCTCTTCGTGGCTCGCTGTCCTGCTTTCTGGGGGCCCCATTTGGTGCTCCCGCGGGTCTTCAGAAAGCAGAATTCCCAGCTGACTCACAGATAATCCTGGTGGGTTATAACAGGACGTTAACTTTGTTGGGAGCCAGCTCTTTCTATCCAGGAATTAGATTTCTGACCAAAAGACAAATTGAGCTAGTTTAAACCCGAGTCTGTTTGTTCATGTAGGTGTAAACTTTGAGCAGCTTTCCTGGTGGGGCAGGCAGTAGTGGGCACTCCTGGCCGGGGCAGATTAGCAGCAGGCTGAGCTTTGAAATCAGAAGCAATGGTGGTGGCAGACTGCAGAATCTGATGAGCCTTCTTGTTGGGCTTAGAAACAGCAATTTAAACCACATGAATACATCCCATTCTGGATAACCCTGTTTACTGGTCAGTAGAAGACAGGATTGTTGCTCCAGAGCATTCTTCTGCGTATTTCTTGGGTGTTCCCACAATTCCGCAGGTTGTATGGGAATGCAGAATGATCTTTCCCTTGAGGTGAGGATTTTTTATTACACAGTATTTTGTAGTTCAAAGGGAAACCAGAAAATATGACTGTGTTACTGCCACTGGTGTTACTGCTGAGCACATTCCTCTGCATATTGTCAGATAGAGACAAAATCTGAAACTTTTGGATAGGTGTCACATTTTTCCATGTGATTTGGTGTCTGCTTGGAGTGGAACAGTAGAATTTCTCTCAGTGAGAGACCCTTTTGGGGGACTGAGCTGTTTAGCAGTGACTAACAGTAAAACTGCTTGCGGCTCTGGCTTTCTTCCCCTTCCTCCCGGTATGCTCAGATAGCCCGGTGGAGAGAATAGAGTAAACACGCCAACTGATAGAGTCCCGGAGTGTTCAGAAACTGGAGGAGGAAGCTGTGGTCACCAGATTCCAGCTGTCCTGTTTCCTTTTCCAAGTGAAAAGGCTTTTTATCAGGATCGCATATATAAATATTTTTCTGTGCAAGCGCAACTCATTCTAAAACTATTTTGATTATCATGTTTGTGTTCTCTTGACATCCCAACGATTTTGGATCTGGAAAACGTGTGAGGCACCAAAGTGAAGGCTGAGAGGCAATCTGCTCTACTCTCTGTAAGAAGAACAGAAAGAAATTTCTCCAGTCTAGCAGAAAAAAAGAAATAGTGAGTCAATGGCTGAAAGCTGAAGCCAGTAGCATTCAAGTGATGGCGTGGTGCGTATTTTGAGAAGTAATGGCAATTTATCGCTAGAACAGATTGCTGAGGGACATGGTAGATTCCCGTATTACTTGAAGTCTTTAAATCAGTGTTGGATTTTAAATCACTGTTGGATCCTTTAAATCAGTCTTATTCATCCTTAATTTGCTGAACAAAATGCAGGGATGGCTGCCTGAAATTTGATGGCTCCTGTTATGCAGAAGGTCAAACTAGATCATCATAATGTTCCATCTGGCCTTAAAATGAGGGTCTGTGAGCTGGGGCTACTTGTATCATTTAAGTCACAAATTTAATTGCGAGTGGTAATGGAGGACATGAAGAGCTAAATCCCAAATTGAATCTAAGTGATGGGGAGACGAGATGTGTGTGTGAGAGACACCTGGCTTGCCTCGCTTCTGCGTTACATCAGCTTGGATTTCCTCAGAGTCGAGCTCACTTATCTGCAGTCTGTCTCTTGCTTGGCCCGTTGCATCCTGAGGATTCTAGACGGCGTAAATCACAACCTGAAAAGGTAAAAGGAGGGAGGAATCAAGACAGATTAGCCAAGAGAAGAATATGTAGGAAAGCCTGACTTTAAGTGCCCTCGACTTTGGGGGCTTATGGCTTTTCTGACTCTTTGGCATATAAATTACATCAATTTAGAGTCCCTCATGCATCAATAGATTGGGTAGAACAAGTTCTGAGAGAATCTGAGTGAGCATAAGTGGGTATAAATTACATTACCTTACAGATTGCTTCTGAATTTGGCCCAGATTCTTTCCTTTATTTTCATTATGTCAACTTTGTGCATTGGCATTATGGCCTTTTCAACAACTGACCTGGCAGCTAATGAGTTCTTTCTACCAACAGTAAATCAAACAAGTCAGAAAATGTGGCTCAGGGTAAATACTTCTCTTTATGTTCAAAGTATTCAGGATCTAATTACATCTAGAAGAGTGTGTTGGTGGAAACGTGCATAGAGAAGTAGTGTAAAAAGTGATAATTATTCATGAGCCACCCGGATTCTTTGCTCCCCTCCTGACCATGTTCTGAATCTTGGGGAGCGTTAAAAGGGGTCCGGACAATACGCTAATGCTAAAACATAAATGCTTCTGTTGAAAACAAATGTCTTTAGGAAGTTTTTCAATTTATGCTTGTTTGTACTCAACCAAATTCCTGCAACAACTAAGGTTAAGAGAAAAAGTTAGGAAATAAAATAGTAACAGTTCTCTTCTTGGGGAGCTGAAACAAAGGAGACTGTAGTTCATTAGTGTATAGAATAGATTTTCCTATTAGCATTGAATAGAAGAAAAAATGTATTTGTATGTTAATTATTTTACTGTAGAATTTGCTTTAGGAATAAATTACATACTTGCTGTGCAGCTTATTTTGTCTCTCTGTTCAGAGTATATTGCTACAAATGCTATATCCTATCCCACATGTTGATAAATGTTTCTGTGCTACTTTACTGTTTTCTAGAGATTTTCTTTTCTGCTGTTGGTACTTCAGTATTTAAGAAGTCGCAGGGTAGATGGAGCAAGGAATTTCTAACTGGTTTCTGCTTCTGCTTTCTGTCCTCTGCTGGGTGATGTGAAACAAAAGTCACTGTTTTTTGTCTTCCTTTTCTGATCTAAGATAGGTAAGAAGCCTACAGAGTCTTGTGAAAGATGTTCAGAGATGCAGTTGATGTCTTTCTTTTTTTTAATATTCTCAGGTGGTGGGAGCTATATAAATGCAAACTACCCATATTATTTCCTATCATATAAGATTTTCTATCATGCTTCTCTTCCAGAATCCCTGTGTTCTCTTGAATGATGAAATTGCAAATGTTCCATAAATGTCAGTGCAATTTATTATCATCTTTCATTCAGAGCATTACAAAGTGATTTGCAGATGCAGGTGTTGTTAATGATTTTCAGCCACCCTCCTTAAAAAATGGAGAACGTAATTGTCCCTGTTTCTATAACAAGGATGAAACTTGTTAACTAAAATGAAAAGGCCAGTTTTTGAAGGTGAGTCTGAATTGCCACTACACCTTCTTATGGCTCTTTTTATACTTTATTCTACTTTTTCAGTTATTTTTGATTAGTGAAATCTATTGGCTGAAAAGGAGATGCAAATTTTGTTTTACATGGAGAAGGATGCTTTAGAGGTAAAGGTGTCGGAGGGACAAATGCCTTTTGGCAGGCATACCTTTGCAGTATCTTATACATTGCCCCTGATTTTGGGTCCTAAAAAGCCTTAACTAATGGGAGACATTATATATGTGACTCCTGTTACGGAGTGGTTGGAGGGGATATGTGAGGAAACAATTTTCCCTCGATTTCAGATCTCTCTCTCAAACTTACTCACAAGGGGTTTCCTTAAGAATTCAGAGCCAGAAATGCAGGGGTGCAAATGGCTGTGAATGTTTGAGAACATATCAGTTCATGTACTCAAACCCCGTATGGTGAAGGATACTGGTGATAGGAGGGTATACACCAGTAAAAAAAAAGGACAGGACTCCTTCTTTTTGCAGTGTAGTTGGTCCTGGGTGTTTAGTTGGTCCTGGGTGTGTAGAGATGCATAATATATAAATATATATATATATACATAAATAGGGACTTTTTGCTGCAGTCCCTAATGGAGAAGCTCCTTGACGTAGAGCTCTAGCTGCAGCTTAAAGCTTTCTCCCGCTGGGAGAAGCCCCCCGGGAACAGCGGTGGAGCCATGTCAGCCCTCTCCTGGGGCAAACCCTCCTCGTCGATGCTGTAGAAGGGGCTGCAGATGGCAAGTGCGTGCCAGTGGGAACAAGTCAAGGCGGGTGGCTTATGTGGCCAGTACCAAAAGTATTTTAGTACAGACACGGCTGTGCGATTTTGTTTTTGTTGCCTTCCAAAGCGAAGCTGTACGTATTTTGCTCACGGCAGCTCTCTGAAGGCTCGCTGGCTCAGTTTCTATATGCTTTTGATTAAAATCGACATTTCTGCCAGCCTCAGTGATCCTGCGAGCGAGATATCTGAGCCTCCGACTCCCGGATTTGATCTCTCCCCGCGTGGTGTGGAGCAGGGCAGCCGTGCGTCCCTCCGGGAGGAAGGCAGGGCCGCTGGCCTCCCCTTTGAGGGCTGGAGCGGCATCGAGCCGCCCCGCGGGAGGTACCTTGCAGCACTACCCTGCTGCCTCCCGGCTTAGACGTTCCCTAAGCTTCCTACGTGCACAACAGGCACCGCCGGGGCCAGTCGGCTCCCCCCTGATAATCCTGTTGACCCTTTCTAGAGAAGGAACAGGTCTTGTAGAGAAAAGGACGCTTGGTGGCCCTAGGATCCCCGAGACCATCGTGCTTTGCCGGTGGCGAGGGATGTCAGACAGGGCTCCTCTTCCCCCGGTGGGCTAGAGGATTGGGCTGTGATGTTTCCATTTGTTGTCAGGAGTTGGGCAGGGATACGGAGAGCGCTCTGTCCCTGAAGTATATCCTCTAGTAGGAAAACCGAGGCAGACTTAATGGCTCGGAGAAACTATGCAAGGATTGGTGAAACAATCAGTAAATGTGCCCTGTCAGGCCAGCTCATTTGTTTAATCTCAAACAGGCCGTATTTATAGATATTTAAAGCATCTTAAGAAGTGGCCGGCCAGAGCCCTGGTGGCATCGTGCTCTCAGCAGCGCGGCCGGTGCACAGACCATCCTCCTGCTCTGCCGCGAGGCCGCGGCGCTCTGCGGAAGGCCAGCGCCGGCCTTCAGCGCTGCTGTGTCATCATTACCTAATTCAGTCGCAGGGCTAGAGGTGGTGCCGTCCTTGCAGGCAGCAGTTGCCTTCGCGTGGCTACCGGGCTAGGGAACGGATCTAGCTGCAAATTTACATTCTCTGATTTTCCCTTTTCCCTTTGATTCTTTTTTCCTTTTTCCTTTTTCTTTTTTTTCCTTTTTGCCTGAACCGGCCCAGCTCGCAGGCAAGCAGGCTGCGACTGCGCCGTCGGAGTCTGCTTGTGCTTTGGGCAACCTAAATCAGCCACGGAGTTGCGCCCGAGGCCTACGTGCCTGTTTGTGTACGTTGAATAGTTTTCTGATTTCTGGCAGGAGTTGTGTTCGTGTCCTCCTGGGTCCAGGGACAAAAAAATGCCAGAAGCTTTGCTATAGCGACTGGATCTTTCAGCTTCCTGTGCAACACGCTGCCAAATTAAATAGAGCCAGAAATCTCCGCACCAGCAGCTGAAGGGAGTTAATCTCACCTCGATCCAGATTAGCCATGGCACATTCTTGTGACCATAGGCACGACAGCTTAGTGTAGACAGCTGCTCTGATTAAGCGGTGTGGGAATCCTGCCCTCAGGAGGAATGTTTGATGTGCCTTGGTCAGGGAAGTGGTCTGCAAAGTTACTGCGAGATAAAGCTGGTCGCCTTGATAGCAGTTGTGTGGAGTTGGCACTGTTTGCAATGGAAACACCGTGTGGTTACCAAGAGAAGACAAGAACACCTTTACTTCAAAAGGGGAATGAGTTCATATCTTTACCTGTATTTTATTCTCATCTCTGTGTGTTATGAGGGCATGATGCCTCTTTGCTGATGTGTAGGAGTCTTGCCACAAAGCTGTACCTAGCAGGAAACAGGTGTAGAGATGGACAGCTTGCTTCCTACCGCAGGCAATGCTCCTTTGCAGTGAGAGTTTTCTTTTTTTTTTGCATCCACAGCATAAGTTGGCATCAATCTTGATCACACCAGCTGGATATTTTGTGGGAGGGGAAAACAGGGATGATTAAAAACTAGAAGAATGTGGTGGCTGTTGAGAAGGACAAGCTGTGTTTGACTGGATGGGTGGAGGTAACATCTTAAAATTGCTTGGAGTCCTGAAGGTAGGTCTGCCTATATAGCAGAGTGCGTGGAGCAACAGGACTCTTTGAATCTTAAGAGTCTGGGGGTTTAAGCACCAAGTAAGGGAAAGAACATGATTTTGCTCCAGGATTTTAAAGTCACTAAGTTTACCTGCTTTCAAAAAGAGAATGAATAACTCAGAAATCCCCTGAGGATGTTAAGTACATAGGAACCACAGAAAATCCCCTGAGTACATAGGAACCACATCTAAAAGACTGTCCTTGAAATCCCTAACCTCCAGATTGTTGGTAGCTGGGAGGGATTCATGGGAAGTGTCTCTCTCTTCCCTCTGTTCTTGACTTGGCATCCACTTTTGGTCAATGTCAAAGACAGGATCTGGGGCTAGATGGATTTGTGGTCTGACCCAGTATTCCTATTCTCATGACTTGAAGGGAGAATATTGTTAGAAATAGCTGAGTTCAGGAGATGGATTGTTGGGCTATGGAGAAATCTGTTATTTTCTGGGCCCTGCTGTTAATGGGCTGTTCAGCTTCCGAGGATGGATTTCGCTGGTTGACTCTCCCCTCCCGTGGCGCGCACCCTTTGTCCGCGCTGCTATTTTGGCTGTCAGCTCCTTCAGGTAAGGTCTCTCTTTGGGTGTGTTTGCACACCCCCAAGCCAGCCCGCACTTTTCAAGGACTTATCTTTGTGCTGCTGGGAGATCTGACTCTCTGCAAAATTTGGTAGCTGACTGCGAATGCTTTAATTTCATTATGGGTATAAATTAAAATAGGTTAAATTAGACTATCAAGCATTACCATGAAAACAGTTTAAGTTGTGTTGGAAACTGCAATAGGTCAGAAGTACACATCTCAGTTAAGAAACGTCCTAAGGGGTCCTGACTCACCAACTTCCAATTCTGCAAGTGCATCCTCTGTGTGGGGCTTTGCTCAAAGCAGCTCTGAGTCCATTTTGTGTTACTACTTGCTCTTCTAGTCATAGTAATGATAAATTTGAATAGCAAAATGGTTCTGCTCAGATGTTCAGCCTCTCTCCCTCTTTTGATTAAGGAAAGATTTAATGCTTTAATTTGAGACCTGTTTTGTTGAAGAATAGGACGCTTTGATTCCCATGTTTATAAAGGGATGCCCTTCCTGAGCAGCTTTAAAACATTCTTAGCTAGTGAAGGATGTTGAAAGCACGGGCACTCCTCGCAGCTGATGGATTTGTTCTAGAGTCGTATCTATCAGTGCGTGTTAACAGAAAAGAAAAATGTTGAGGTATTGTAGTCCCACGAGCAAGGTGAATAATACTCTTCCCCACCCTTTTGCTGAAATGGCTGCAAAGTCAGCACCTCCTCCTGTTGAGAGCCGGTTCTTGACTGTGGGACACCTTTGGATAGCACCGTGTGGCAGATTTTTTCTTCTAATATTCATTTTTTTTCTCTTGTATTTTCAACAAACTGATTTGACTTCCTGGTCCTTTTGAAAAACTGGTGGCTGATATTGATATTAAAGGCAAAGAAGAGATTTATCAGAGGGAATAAAAGTTGTTAAGTGCCCATTGTAGAGCACAAGAATAACATTTATTACTTAAACTACTGGTCTTCCAGCTGCGGTTTGGCATTATGGTTTTTATCGGCACTGCAGAGTATCACTAATCTGACCTCAAATTTAAACACGCTGCTGTTGCTGTAATACATTTCTTCCAAAACTATTTTTGTCAGTCAGCTACTGCAAATCCAAATCCAGATTCTAGCATTCTCTCTGAAATAGTTAGACTTAGCTTATCATCCTCTTGGCATAGAGAGAAATACAGTTTTGAGCTCTGTAGGGTGCAATCAGAGCTGAGAAGTTCTCCAGGAGCAGCATGTAATAAGTTCTGAGTTTGTCTGCTTTCTTCTCAGAACTTGAGCAACCTTGGAGAGGAGGCTTGGCCAGAAACCTCGAAGATAAAACATTTTCAGCATTCTCAGAAGTAGGTATGAGATTACTATAATTTGAAAGACCTAGAGACTGTTATGGGTTGAGTTGAAGGAAAATTTTCAGCTGCTCTGTAAAAGAAGCAGCACTATAGCTGCTTTTCGGAAGGTGCAACGTACCTGTCCCCATCTGCCCCAAGCAAACCTGCTTTGCTCAGGCAGCAGTAACAAGCCTTTCTTTCGAGCGCTGACCTACCCTCTATAAACTGGAAGGCTGTGAGTCTTGGCTGGCCCTGTGAAAAAATACTGCGTGTTGAGGCTCTTTGTAATCTTTTTCGCTTTCCACGCCTTAACAGAGGTGGGCCCACAGTCCAGCCTGTTATCTGTGTGAAGGAGTTTTCACTATTGTAGACTTGCAAGAGTTTCTATTAGCAATTCTGATTTGGAAAGGACAATTGGAGGCTGAAAGAATGGCAAATGCAACCCGGATATAACTTTTGATCCCTCAACCCAATTAAATTTGCGGTTTTAAAGTGTGTGTGACTTCTGAGTTCAGCTCTAATACTAGATTTATATTATTTCCTGGAATGAAAGTCACTGCAGACAATTTCCAGAGGAGCATAATAATGATCCAGTCAAAAATGAGTCC
Organism: Crypturellus undulatus; assembly: GCA_013389825.1. Classification (NCBI taxonomy): domain Eukaryota; kingdom Metazoa; phylum Chordata; class Aves; order Tinamiformes; family Tinamidae; genus Crypturellus; species Crypturellus undulatus. Next base: position 45,506 of record VWPW01006880.1, on the reverse strand, counting down.
AGCTTTTGATTTTTTTTTTTTCCCAACAGAAATAAGATAGAGAACCAATTTAGTTTTATATTGGCTATTCTTTTAATGCTCAGTAACTTTCCTACCATTAGTGCCTTTTTTTTTTCCCAGAAATCTTCTTCATTAGTGCTGTTGTTGCTACATAGTGTTAGCGTGCATTTGGCTTGATGTGGTTATTGCTATAGCACTACCACCTATCCGGAGAGAAGAAAGGAGGAGAATATTGATTGAGGGGAAGCCTTACTTAACAAATAAAATATTCTATTTGTAAACTCATTTTTCATGAATAATTAGTATTCTGTGAGCCTTTTTTTCTCCCCCTATCATCACGTCAAAGTCCTCTGATTGCTTAAAATGATGCTTCAGCCTGCTCAATTAAGGGAAGAGGGAACTTCAGAGAGCAGTAACCAAGAATGCTCTGTATTGAGCCGCTGGCAGGCTCAAGCAGCCTTCCTGCTGCTGAATTATTATTAGTGACTTAAAACTTTGGATTTTGTACTAACTGTGCTGTATCTGGCTCTCTGTTGTATCACAGAACAGCATTTTTCTCGCAGGGAGATTGTCCTCTTGATTCAGCTCCTTCTTGGGGTTTGTGGCGTCTTTGCTCGCGCGACTTCTAGGAAGGGGAGCTGAGAAACGGCAGTGATGAAGGCAAGTGTCCTTGTCCTGCTCTTCACTCCCTTCACTGAGCTTTCCGCTGTGGAGTTCGAAGGTGCTGCAGAGAGCATGAGGCTTCTGGTCCTTACTGTTGCGTTTCAGGACTTGGACGTGGTTTGTGTGTTGGGGGAAATTCTAAGTCAAGTTTAGGGAGAAAATGATTTTCAGTTGGGCCTATCGTCGAAAGATATGAAGATGATGTGGAACTGTGTGGAGTTTTCTTCCTGCCTTTGCTGCCCAGGTCCTAATTTTAGGAGTCCTATTAACTTGTAGTATTTATCATTTTTTTGTTTGTTTGGGAAGGCTATGTTGTGAAAATGAGTAGAAATCACAAGTGCAGATCTGTTCCGTTGCATGGGCTTGTGAGGACACGAACAAAGCTGTTCATTAGGTGCCTGAGGCTGGAGCAGGACAACCCATTCACCATCCTGTTTCTAGCACTGCGTGGCTCGGGATCAAGGAGTGCAAAGCTCTGGTTGGACGATATGTAGGTAAATTATATTAAATAGGTTCATTTTCACATTTTCATTTCAGTCAGCCTATAAATTGCAGCTTTGTTTTCACCTTCTAGTTGGAATTGTTTGAATATTTTCCAAGATAATTCTAATGTGTCTGGAAGCACATCCACTCTCATGTCTTTTTGGACTTTTTTTTTCTATGATCAGAACTCTGTCCAGAGACAGAGTTGAAGCAAACATACATGGTAATACAGTTCCAGGATTATCTTGGATTTGTGAGAATCACAGACATATGGGGATCAATGTTGTCAAGAACAAATTTCATCTCAGATGAATGCTCAGATGTATCAACTGAAGATGAAAATCACCATAAAGAAAAAGAACTGGTGCCACAAAATCAAAAAGCACATCCTTTTTGAAGCCTTTTTGAAAGCTGATCTCACGCACAAAAATTCTTCAGTGACACGAAAAGCTATCCATTAATTCCTGTTATCCCTTCTTCATTGCACCTTGAAAGATACCCTGGCTCTGATGAAGGACATCTTTATTCTTTCTCTGCTGCCTTGACTAAATACACTGGGTTACTCTGATGTGGGTAGCGAGTTCCTTATTTCACATGCCAACTGAGAGGAGAGGTGGTCATTTATGTTCGAAATCAAAAAGCAAAACATCCATGCACTTGAACTCAGTGATTCACTGCGATCCTGGAGCAATGTTTTTTCCATGGACAGCTAACTTGCTCCATCTGTGATGCTGATTTCATGAGCTGACCTGTCCTGGATAATGCAAAGCTTACTGTATCTCTCCGTGTTGCCTTCTGGAGGAGTGATGCAGCAGAGTGAAGAATTAACCTGTACCTGTATTTATTTATTTATTTATTTCTATATAAGCCAGCCTAGTAGTTGACCAGTTTGCACCAGTAAGGCACTCAGGCCTCTCTCCTGCATGTAGAGCATGGATTACAAAACTGTGCTGTATCTCCTCACGTACTTTTTTCAGACCTTATAAAGGACAGAATTAGGCTATTGTTTCTGGCTTTGAGGTGAAGTTCCTATCTGGATAACATCTCTGCAGGTGGTGTGGTGACTTGTAGAGCTGGTCTGCTGCAGTGAAATCCACACTCAGATGAAATCATTATTACTCTCACAGACCCACAAGGTCTTCCTTAGTCCCACATTGTAATAGAATATAAACCTGAAACTTCACTCTGCTCCATGTGTCTAGATCAGGTACCTGCAGAATTAAGTACTTTTTTTCCATCAAAGTAGACAAGTCTAGAGGCCCTGTTTCTAATCAGATAGTTTTTGAAGCTTAATATTGTAATCTGAATTCAGGGTAGTAGTCTTCTCAACTCATGGAGTTTGTTTTTTTTCCAAAGTAAATTAAGAGATTTTTAGGATCTCAAGGCAGAACAGTCATTTTGCCTAGAGTGCCGTTTGCCAAATGGCCTCAGGGGTGTCACCCACATTGTACTTCTTTGTCATTAATCTGTTATCAGTCCTCTGTATGTGTGTGTGTGCGCGCTCACAGTAATGCCTATAGAGAGAAAAGCATATATGCAACCTGGATCAGTTTTGGATATTCATATTCTAAGGAATGCATTTTGAGAGAAGAGATGGAAATTCTCATTACAATGGATCTATGATCTCTAGGATCATAACTGATAGGAAAACTGTTTCTGAATTTACTTCAACATTTTCTTTGTTTGAATTAGATGATCCACGAAATTGTTCTAGAGGCAAAGAGATCAGAGAGGAGAGAGTCAGAAAAAGACGCAGTGTCTATGGCTGGAAATGTATCTTCTTAATTTCGTGTATTCAGAATGTATGAAATAATCATGTTAGAATTTGCTTATGAGCTTTCTATCAGTTTATACAGGAAAACTGGTGTATGTTTCTGAGAGAGTGAGGGAAATGTCCAAGAAACAGAGAATATCATTTAGTTCTTTGTTCACAAAACATTTAAATCCTTTAATGCTGGTTTCATACCGGCCTCTGAATGTTTCCCTTGTGGACATGCACACGCGTGTTTGCGGATGCAGAGAAAGGGAGGACGTGGCTTGGCCAGTTATCCATCAGTAGAGATGAAGGCCCGCTTCATGCCCGTGGTCTGTGATGTGTCTTTAGCTTCATTCTTGCCTAGGTGCAGTTATACATAAACTATTAGATTTCCAGTTTGCCATTTTAGTCTTTCACTGTGCGGACAGGTCTATATATTGCTGCTGATTTGTATTTTTTTCACATGTAAAAGTGATTTCTGGCAAGATTGTATCTCTTTCCAGGGATCTAATAATATAATAAGATACTACTTTGTGTTACGCAGAAGTGCTTATTATTAATCTCTTGTTTTGCTGCCCACAATGTGATAGGTATTCAGCGGCCTATTATTTGTGCATGAGAAGGGTATGCTTAAGATGTTGTTTAAAGCCTTGGTGTTATCTCTATATTTTGAAGGGGTTACAGGCTCGAACAGTGGTTATGTTGAAGTGACGCAGGGCACGTGTGTGGTGTAACCCTGGTCAGGATTTCTCGGAGAGGTGGATGCTGTTGGCTAAGCAGTGTAGCACGTTAGCAGGGATGCTCCTTGTCACGTGTGTGTGGCTTTGCCTTCAGGTTAGAACCGATCTTAAAACCTCGTGCCGTTTGCAGCGCACGGGTGGTAATGTACACACAGGTGGAACTGGATGGGAATGGGATGGCGTCAAGTCAGAGTCCCCAGCGTGGGTGACTGGTGCATGAATCCTGTGCAGGAGTAAAAGCTTCAGGTTCAAAAGGCAAGGCAATGTACGCAGGCTTGGTAAAAAATTGTGTGTCATCACTGAGCTGGCATCTTGTTTACTGCTATCTCGTGCCGGAAAGGAAAGCCCTCATATCCTGTTGGCCATCCTGCACGCTGTGCTCTTCCTTCCCGCTGCCCATCCGGTGTTCCTGGGAAAAGGATACAGGGCTAGGTTTGAGCGTCCGCCCTTCCCCCCTGAAGATCCTGGAAGAGTGAGGTATCCAACTGCTCTCTGAACCTCGGTGGAAATCGGGTGTCTGATTTTCATTCCAACGTAACACCTCATGAATATTAAAACTCCAAAACATGCAGCTGTGTGTGCATTTCTGCAATTTCGCTTTACAAAAGCAAAGCAGAAATTTGCTGAGCTCTAAACAAAATACCTTTGTTCTTAAATATATGTATGTGTGTGTGTGTATGTGTACATATATGTACATATATGTACATAGGTGTGTGTGTTTTGGAGCACAGGCATTGCAAACGGTAGGACAAGCCTTCCCCCAGGCACTTGCCCTGGTGTTGCCATCAGTGATGCTGGCGCTGGGAGCGATACTTGGACATGCAGAAGGGGCGATGGTTGGGCAGCACTTGCAGGCTGCTTTGCAGACCTGGCACCACAGTTTGGAAAATCTTGATTCCTTTTTGAGTAAAAAAGCAGTAGTTAGAAATGACCAACCATTTGCTAAGGGCCTCTGTGCTCATTTTGGGTGGTAAGTCGCATTTGAGCCAAACATAGAAAGCCATCAGTTTGCATAGGAGTGCCTGTGGAGCAGGATACCACACAAATAGCCCTGGCAAAATCTGGCCTTCATTGCAAAGAAGGGAACTGGGAACAAATGTTAAATTTTTAATCTTCTAAAAGCATCCCCAACTATTAGCAAACCAAAAATACAGACATGGAAATTTATATTTCTTCCTATTGAAATCTCTGCTTTTATAACTGTTTTTCATACTGGAAAGCTAAACTAACAGACAAAGCTGGTTTATGAAGCAAACAATATTTTCCTAGTTAGCTTTCAGAAAGCAAAACTGAAATAAATAGTTGTGCAGCCAAAGTCTGATTTGCAAGTAGTGTTAGGATAAAGATGGTAAAGAAGAATGACACTTCGCTGTAAGAAATGAGTGAGTTTAGTTGAGGCTATCTCAATGCAACGTTACCTTTCTATATTTATAAAGGAAAGGAATAAAAAGATAGTTTCCAATGAATTATTGGCAACATGGGAATAAATTATTGGCAGCATTGCAGCAAGTTTTTTATTTTTAATTAGAATTCTCTGTATCTTCATCTTTCTTGATTCTGTGGAATTGCTATGTTAGTGCAATCCTAAAATGCAGGGCATATGAATAATGCAGCTTTAAGAAAAAGAAATATGTGCAAAAAATCATTAGATGATTTGATTTCAGTATCACTCCATTCCAAAATGTGGCGGAACAGAATGTTGATTTAAACATGTGGATGCCGTACCATCCATTTGTCTTGAATTCCTACATTTAGTTTGTAAACTTTCTGGATAAGCAACATCTTACCCAGCTTGTGCAGGTGGCTTGGACTTGTCAGTGCTGCTAGGAAAAAAATACCATGTTTTTAAGAGGTGGGGGGGGGAAATCTCTGTGAGTGAGTAGGTGAGGGAAAATAGATGGGAAGCTTGGACATGTAAGGCTTCAAATTCTGTTTGTGGTACTGTGGTCCATTCCAGCTAAATGGTGGGCGGTAGCTGTAACAAAGCAGTTATTCTAGAAGAGCTAAGCAGAAACCTTAGGAAGTTTTTTTTTTTTCCTAAGTACTTTATATGAACGCATGGAATATAATAAGATAAGAGAGCATGATTTTACAGTATATTTGTAAGAAGCAGTCGAATGGGATTACTCGAGAGCTGGTATTAAACAGCCATTAGCAGTCAATAGCTATGCGTAGGTATGAATTATGGTATCATTCTTAACCACCTACTAGCATAATTTGATCAAGAGTTTTTTTTTCTTACTGTATATGCTCATTTGATTTAATTAAATTGTAAGCTAATATCAAAAGATATCCCTCATTTCACTGGAATTGTTCCTTGCTGAAAAAAAAGAAGGAAAAGCTATTGATTTGCTGAAGTCAACTTGGACGTTGTTATCAGTCGATACCTTTTAAAGGATCTTTTAAACAATTCTTGTGGAAGCTGAAGGTAATCATTAAGATAATATAAATTATGCCTCACGTTTGAGGGTCCGATTTTCTCCTCATCAGCGAGGCTTCCTCGCAGAGGATGACATCTCCCCGTGCGCCCCGCAGCGGGAGCAGCACGGCCATGGGGAGGGAGGGAGGGAAGGTGCTGGCGCCGCCCACAGCGGGGGGATTGCAGCATCCCTGCCCCAAAGCAGCCTCCAGGCACAGCTGAGCTCACGGGGTCAGAGCCCAGGGTAACCACACACGTGAACACCGAGCTCCGTTTTCCAACTTCTGGAGGTTCTTTCCTTATGTGTGCCCCGTTTTTTTTCCCCCTCATGTTCCCTCGGTAATGAGCAAAGCTGTCATCTGAAAGGGAAAGGGAAAGAATCTGGCCCTGTTCCTGCCAGGTTTCAGTATTTCTTTTTGCTAATGTCTCCTTTAGCAAGGCACGAGAGAGCTGGCTTTGCCATTGTGGCCATGGTTTTAAAGCAGTTCAATACAATCCTTTCTTAATCCTTAAAATAGATTACGGACCCTTTTTGTTTTTTTGTAATAAGATAGTCTGTAGCCATGGGAAGTATGCAGAGGGAGATTCTCAGAGTTTGAGATGCCCTGCCGAAGCACACCTTGCATTGGCCAAGGCTAACAGCAATGAATACCTTATGCAGCAGGTGTACTTGATACAGCTACCTGGAGATATGGATGTGTTTAGGATACGTGGATGTGTGTCTGAAATGGATATGCTTAGGATTTAAGAAATGCCTTAATGCCTGCTCCAGTTGTCAACATCTGTCTTTAATTGTCTTGTAGGATCTGTTCTGATAGCCTCGTAATGGACACTGAAGAGAAAAGGGAGCTACGTATTAAAAACTGTCTTTCGGTTGGCTGCTGCATAGAAGAAATGTATGTGTGTTTGTAAGGGAATTTAAGGCAAATGTTCCTAAAGTTATTTTCAGATGCCCCACCAAACTAGAAAAGATTCTGTTTGGAGGAAACAGGAGTTACCTCGTTGGGAAAGGAGACTTTTATCTCTGGTAACCCTTCTTCTCTTAGCACATCTGATTATTTCTTTTGGAAATGTACGCCTTATGTTCCTTATATTCAAGTCTTTCTTTTAGTTCTTCATTCCCACTTATTTTTTTTCACTCCACTGATGTTTTATATCTAGCTGCCAGTGGAGATTTCATACAATTCCTTGAGACAGTTTTGTGAACGCTGCCTTGGTGCTGATCGGAAATTTTGTGCACACATGGTTTTGGTTATATATCACATAACTGAGGTTATAACAGAGTTTGATCATGGATAAATGAAGACTTCTGTGGTCTCTCGTAACTTGTGAATTTGGCTAATCGGTGTTGCAAACGTCTTACTCAGTGGGGTCCATAGCGCATTTTAATGAAACATTGTCATTAGCTCTATGAAAGAAATATTTCATCAATCTTTTTTCTTCCTAATATTTAACAGTTTGTATGTCTCCCAATGAGGGTATTTTTTCCTATTTTGTTTTGTGTGTGTGTTTTCTTTTTTTCTGTAACTTTGAAACTATATGGATGTGGGGAGCTCTTTCTATAGCTTACAGCCTTCTTGTATGAGCAGTATTATTGGAAAAGAACATTATGGTCTCTGATATAGTTAGTTTAGGCAGTTTGGGGAAAAGTTGCAAGGTAGTGTGTGGCTGGTAAGTGTGTAAATCACACTATTTGGTTACAGAGTTCCAAAAGCTGGAGCAGAAATGTGCGTATGGCCTGGTGCCTCTGTAGTCGTGACTTGGGAAGCATTGGTCTGCAGTATCAGACTGCAGAAATCAGCATTCCCAAGCTAATTCTGAAATTGTTTGGAATTGGGGTGGAATGGGCATAGAAAATGCACATGCATTGCCTCCCTGGAAGGAACGGGAGCCTTTATCTTCCAAATGTGAATTTAATGTTCACTCTTGCACATAATACGCAGGCTGCAGCAAACTAAAGATTTTACTTTCTCAATCAAAAAGCATTTACAAAACAGTAGTGCCACAGTGCCTGTTAATATAATCACCCTTCTTATATACTTAATAAATACATCATTTGTAGGATGTCAGATTTGATTTTTCGTTTGTGAAACTCGCTGCAGGTCAGCTGAGCTCCTGGGACCTGCGCTGGCACAAAGGGGCAGAGCATCAAGCCCCAAGCCCCCTTGGCCGATCACCGTGCCTCGAAATCTTGCTGCTTGTGATGATTCCCATCTTTCCCAGCAAATATTTCTATTCTTTGAGCTACTTTTCTTTGTATTAGGATCCCTTGGTGATGACTATACAGGATGCTGAGCTGAAGACGGCGTTTCCTTTGGCTGTACATTGCTTCCCGCTGGCTTCCCGAATGCCAGTGGCCGGGCACTGCCTGTGGCCGGGTACAGAAGTGCTCCTCACCTTCCCTGGGGGAGCTGGGGGGAGTTACAGCCTCCTGCACCTGGCTGTGCTCTGCTGTGGAGGGAAGGGGGTACACACAGGGAACAGCTTTGCCTTGCCGCCTCTCAGCCCTTGGGCTAGTTGCAAAGGGGCTACTAAAAGTAGGATTAGCTCCGCGCTCTCTGTGTGAGAGAGGAGGAGCGTGTTTGGTTTGGAATTCTCTGGTCCTTAAATAGCGCTGCTGAGCCTTATAAATTAGGGATTTGTTTAGTCTTTCATTGTTCTAAGGAATCTGCAATTATAGCATTGGTTTGTGCGTGAACGTATATTATTAAACTGTTTTAAAAAATGCATAATGCTTGGAGAGCAGTGTTTTGCAGAGCTGAAACTTGGCATTATAAATTCATTCTTTGGCATTTAAGTGAAATATGAAGAAAGAGCCGTAAGTTTGTTGGGAGTTAACTCCTCATGGTCCATCCTTTTTTAAGCAAGTTGTGGTAAAGTAATGGGGTTCCTTCCTGCCTTCTTTTTTTCCTCTGGGTAGCTAAAAGTGGTTTTTTTTTTTTTTTTGCTTTAAAGATTTCATTAAATTTCTCAGGACACCAATTCCAACCTATCTTCCCATCTACAAGTCCCTGCACAGTATCAAGCACAAACTCCTAATAGATCCACTTTATGTTGAAGTTTGCAGGCACCTCATAAATGTTAAACTTAAGCCAACATGACATGCTCTATCTCTTGGGATTAATGAGTACTCTTCAAGAAAAGAAAAGAGAAAGAAAAAAGAAGCTCAAACTACTCTTCATTAATGCTTGCATCTTTAACACCTTTGCCTTTTGGACATTTCTTATTACCAGCAAAGTTTCATTTAAATTCACAACAGGTTTTCAAGATAGTTGCTTTTAGAAAATTATCCTAATCTGAATGGAAAGAAGTCTGATTCTCCCAGATGAGTAAAGTACACTTTGGCTTCTTTCATGTCGCATTTGGTTTCCGAGACCTCAAGGTGCATTTGAATCAGTGAATTAATATGAGAATTAAGGTTCACGCTCCCAAGTTTTTACGCACAACACGAAGGCTGCGTTCAGGAAGTGAAAGCTGATTGTCTTACACAACGGTCTGTTCTGAGGAGCAGGAGTTTTAAATAAAACAGCAAATAGGGGAAAATTGGAATCGTCAACATTGTCATTACTTGAATGTAGTTTAGATCTTCAGTGTTGAAATGTTGTCATCTGGAGGTTATGAGTTGGCCTGTGACGCAGCAGTTGTCAGACAGATGTGTATAACAGGTTGATGTAATAAAAGTTGCTACCTGCAGAAAGAGCAGGAGAGCTGTATTTCAGTTCCTCGTATTAACTTCTCCTGTGACGAGACTTGGATGTTCGTGGTGATTGTGAGGGTAGGAAATCCTGAAAAACCACTCTGGGGAGAAAACAGTCTCTCCGTACTGAAAACAAACCAAGCTAATAGTTATTCTGGATTTTAGCGTTGTTCTAAATTACAAACACGTGTAAGTAGAGTTTTGCTGGCGTCTCCTTCAGAGGCTTCTTTCCCTTTTCAGCCCGTTGTGCCTGTTTCCTCAGAGCTGTCCCATTTTGGGTTTCTTTTTTATTTTTTTCCTCTTTTTGTATGTGTGTTAGTTGGAAATAACAAATTTGACCTGCTGGTGTGCGTTGGGTGAAGTTGTGGTGTGGGTTTGGGCAGGAAGACATCTAAGCACTTGGCTGAGGCTGACTCAACAGACGAGCTCTTAATTCCTGCGCGAGTACACGGAGACCTGGCACCCGCTCCCGAGGGCAGCATGGGTCCGTGTTCCCACGCACATGCGCACAGATTGTTCCTCTCCTGTTACTCAAGAATACTTGCAATCTGCTTAAAAGTTAGAGATTTCTGCTTTTAATTGAAGAACATGCACAGGGATTTGTATGCTCGTAAACTCCTTTGCTGGTGTAGGTGAGTTCCTCTTAAAAGTGCAGGGAGTACAACTAATCCGTGTTGGAAGTGACACACAGGGTCAGTGAATCATCTCGAAGCCTGCAGTCAACCTGGCAGAATCATGGATTTGAACTCAAAAATCACGAGATTCGGTCCAGAATGTTAATCAAAGAGCTATTCTTTTCATCCCTTGCAGTCTTTCATTTTCAAAGATGTTCCCATTTCAAATATGTGCCTTGGCCATGTACAAGTAACCTATGAGGAGCAGGAAATAATCCGCAAATGTTGGTTCTCTGTTGTGCTATATTTCAAAGCACTGACCTATGCAAGATGTCTCTGGCTATCTCCCCTAGTATATGAGCCCTCTATGGCAGATATTTGTCATGGATTTCCGTAAGTGAGAGCAGATAAGGCTGTTTGCAAATCTTATACCCTTTTAATACCTACCTGAACACATCTAAAGCAAATCAAGGAAATAATATGTATGTAGCATGGTCATGAAATCATTAGCAAGCTGTCTGGGAAATTAGAATTTTTAAAAAGGGAAATTTAATTAAGTAATGACATAGTTGTAGTGCAGTTTCATATCCTCCTCCTAGACAAGCATTCATTATGAGCTTGAATAAATATTAGATATTTATCACACAAGATGTAAAATATTTAAGTTTTCCTGTAACAGATATATATTTTTACCTGATAGGCTGCTGCTCAATATTGAAATAGAAGGACAAGTTTTTTTAAGTTGTTTTCTTGCCTGGTGTCAACCTATAGCATACAAACATTTAACTCATTGAAAGTAAGACTTTGCTATTGTGATTTCACAGTTAAGTGGCTACCGTACACATTAAATCTTTCATTTTGAAAGAATCTCCTAGCAATCCAGTTCCAAAGAGCCCAGACCCCGGGAACTGGATCCTGTGGGCCACAAGTGCAGAAACTGTCCTGTTGGCTCCCATGGGACATGCTTCCATGCGTTATTCCTCCCTTCCTTGCCTAGTCCCTGGAGGAAAAGCTGCAGGTGGTTCCTCTGGCTCTGGGCCATGAAGTAGTTGGTCCAGGAGAGCTGGAGTTATCCCATTGCTTCCTGCTTAACAGATATGGGTAGAAATCTGGATCTGCATCTAGAGTCTTGTGACTACGAGCGTGCCTGGGATGGCAAAAGACTGTGAAGCTGGGAAAAAATTATTGATGGCTGCAGCATGAGAAATAGCTTATCCTGAATCTAGACCGGTAAAGTAGAATCAGTTCTATTATGTATGATGTCTTCAGCAAAAGTATTCCCATGTTGTGTCCCTGATATCTTTATTTTTTTGATTTCAGAAGACATATACCAGCTATTTGTAATTTTGAACACACTGGGAAGCACTCAGAACAGTGGCAGCTAGGTCAGAAAGACCGATGCATTCCTCCATTGTAATTGCACATGATAATCCTCACCATTGTTGCTATTTTAAAGGAAATTATTCTGATTTTAAATTAGTCTTTGATTTGTCTTCTGTGCAAGATCCGCTGTTGACTTATCCTTGCCTTAGTATTGACAAAACTACCCTGTGTGTCATGCAGTCATTTAGTATCACCCGAGCAAGTGCAGTGTTGTTCTGCAGCATAAGCTTATAAATCAGAAACTAATATTTGCTACCACCTTTAAAAAAAAAGTTGCTGACATACTAGAGAGATGCTAAATGAGCCTTATTGATGTTTCATTCTAATTAAATACAAGGTAAATGTTCTGTAATTGCACCTTTCATTAAAATGTGAATGTATGATTTGCAGGCTTCCCGGTGCTGCCCTTTAAAAATGATTTGAAAATATTTTGGTCTGCTGGCATTGAGACACTATAGCTTAGAAATGTATTGGTAACTTAATAAGATACTGGTATTTCTTCTGGAGAAATTGTCCCTCATATGCAAAGCTGTCAGCATGATTGACTATATAATTCTTCTTCATGTGAAATAATATGATAAGGCCCTTGGTATTGGATTGAGTGCTTTGCCACAACTAGCATTTGAAAACTTTATGCATAGACTGGAATTGTGTTACAATAGAAGTATTGTTTAGTGACAAACGTACTGATTTCTTAACATCCATCAGTCTGATTTTTAAGAGGCAGACCACCTACTTTTTGCTGTTGGTTACTGTCTGAGCAGTTACATGTCGCATAATAGAATAGGCATCCTGGTTATTTTTGACATTGTTAAAATGAGTAAATGCTCAAATTATGCTATCAGTATTGCAGGTGTGTTTATGCTTCCCACAAAAGCCTGACACATTCTATTTTGTGAGAGAAGAAGGGGAAAATTTACATTCTTGCCTGCTTTAAATTAGGATCTGTATTAACGATTTAGACTATTGTGTTATGAGAGCATCGATTTCATCTGTTACAATGATTCCCTTTAATGAAATTGTTTAAGGCTCAGTTCACCACAGAGGAGAGGCTGCTTGCTGCATTACTGGAGCCAAGTTAAGGTCACAGATCTTGGCTCTTCCATCATGAGAATCGTTCAATAGAAAACATGGATGGGCTAGAGAACAATTTTCAGCTAATTCCATGATTACTTTGAAAGCAGTGGTGAAAAAAACATAGCAGTTAATGAGTTTCTCCATTACTTTACTCCTTTCCACCCAAGTCAGCAGGCCAGATAAAACCCGTGTTTTTTAACAGAAGCTATATTTTTTAACTATCCCCCAAATAGCCCTGTTTCAATAATAATGAGACTGGTGTCTATTGAGCGGTTAGATCAAATGGCTGAGAGATGTCTCCTGATTTCTGCTCTCCTCTCTCCCTGTGGCCTTGAGGAAATCGCTCCATCTGTATTTCAGTCCTCTCATTTGAAACAATAATATTTCTCCCCTTTGTGAGAATTCCTACTTTGTATGCTTTGAGCTACCTGAGAAAACACAAGTGCAGTTTAAGTACAAAGTATTCCTATTGGCCAACCCAATTATTTTTTTTTCCCTTAATGTACCTGCTGTTAAAATAAATACATAAAGCCTCAGGATCTTCTCTGTTGACTTCTCTGTTTATTCAGAGCAATGTGTCTGATATTCAATTCTTTAGACAGCAAGTTGGGCAATTAGAGAGAAGCCATGCAAGTTCATGAGTTATTAAGATCCAGTATTTAAAATGTTAAGAAAATAATTGTTATCTCCTTATGTGTGTATATTGAATGGGAAATTGATTACTACATGCAATATAATAATAATAATATATAGAAAATATTTTGTTGTAAGTTTAAAGATATTTATATAATGTAATATAAACAAAATATAACTGTATTTAAAAGCATGCATGTGTGTGCTTATGTACTGATATATAAATAATATTTAATACATATAATAATTGAATTGATAAAGTAATATACTTTGTGTTCAAGGTACCTTTGGGCAATGTTTCTCTCTTCAAAGTCATTTTCTTAGGTTACTGCCCCATAAGCATCTTTATGGTGGAAAAATGAGAAAGCTGGTGTTTTGCAGCACACATGGTGCATTCCACAGATAGCAGTGATAGAAAGCTAATTTCCTTGCTTTCATGTAAACAAGGAAAGCTGCAATTCAAAGCATTTTGTCTGGCGCAGGAGAGACAAATGACAGTAATCATGTCCACCTCTTCTACAGCACATCTCAAACCCTTTGGTCTAAGCACGTGTCAGGTGCAATCAGGGAATACCAATTCCTTATCTGGAATCATAGCATAAGCCTTGAATGCTCGCCAGGACCTGGAGTATGCTTTGTCCAAGAATGGAAACAGAAGCACCACCAGGCTGGGAATTGTGTAAGGTGGAACAGACGCGAGATCACATCCTTCTAGACTGTTCTCAACTGGTATCATTCCCTCACTAGTACGTCTGCTGCCTCTGTGCTCGTGCTCCCTCTTCTGCGTGTTTCTCACCTTAGGAATCGATGGCCGTTTATGGTGTTTCTGTGTAGCGCTGCTGGGCTGAGATTGTGCTGTCTCCACTCACAGTTCCTGCAGCAACAAATGACCAGCCAGCAGTAGGCAGGCAGGCCCGCTGGCTACACTCACGGCAGAGGAACTCGGGTGGACCCCTAAGATGATCCTCCCGGCTTCCATTCTCCAAGTGCAAAGGTTTTGCAGTAGCTTGTTGTTTCCTTATGATTTGTCTATCTGTCTGTTTGTTTTGTTTGATTTTTGATGTATTCTAATGAGAAAAGAGTTTTTACAGAAACAATGCCATAATACTGAGAAAGCCCCAAAGAGGGGTCGGCATTTAAAACCTATGACTTGTGCTCAAGTGTGAGGAGTTTTAAATGATTACCTTACTCTTCCACACACTTCACTTCTTAGAACCTGCATCTTGTGTGGTTATGCAGGAATGACTAGATGGAAAAAATGCCTGGAAGAAAGGAGAAAACCACTTGACTGGATACTCTGTCTTAAGAGGAATGTTGCAAATGTGACTAATTCCTAGTTTGCTTGACTGGTCTTTGTCCAGAATGCACGATTTCTTGATAGGCTTCTCAACCTCTCCTCCCCTGGTATTTCCAGAGATGCAAAGGGCTCAGCTCTGCCAGGACGAGCTGACACGTCAGGAAGCATTTCATAAAATCCCTTATAGTGATGTTGGGCATAAAAACAACCTTTCCTGAGGGACAAGATTTAAGCCTTGGACTCAAATATATCTGGGTTCGTGATTACTGAGTGTTCCTTGGAAATAACGCAAATGCAGTATGGGGAAAATAAAGCTTTGCCAACCTGGACTAGTTACTTCCCTTACTTGAAATATTTTCTTCAAGTAGGGCAAAAAGCCTGCTTGAACATTGCGGGTGGCCGTAGAATTGCTTGGTTTTGCAATGCTGTGATTGAGCCTGCCTCAAATGTTAGAGAAAGCTATGCAGATGCAGCACTATTTGCAGAAGTTCTGTTAGGTAAGAGAGTGGGGAAATGATATTCAGTCCTTGGTGCCTGGCCACAAAGAGGAACTGAATGCAATACACTTCCTTTAGTCTCACTTGTTGAGTTGCAAGTAAGTGATTTACTCTAATTTTAAGAAAGTTACCCTATGTTATTTCCATTGTACCACAGCTTGTCAACTAGCATTATATACCCATCAAAATACTTCCCAAGCCTAGGCCAGGGTGTATAGAGATAACAATAAGTGTGTGTGCGCATACTTGCACACGACTTTTAATACAATGTAAGGACTCTTTTGTTTGGGGTTACAGAAAATGAATATGAGCACATGATTCAAGCTCACTCAAAGCCATAATTCACTGATGTAATAGCAGTGATGTAACTTCTGCTTATTTACCCTGGTTCTCAGAAGTGACTCCTGCAAGTGGTGCTGAACTCCCTTAGCTCCCTCTAAGTTAGATAATATCTAGAAGATGCTCATTTTGCTTAACTTGAATTCCAGGAGTCGTGTGGACCTAGTCTTTCTGAGGTATAAGGAGACTCTGGATAACCTGGGTTATCTGTCTTTTAGAGAGAGTTTTACTTTTTTTCCTTTTTTTTTTCTTGACTTGCGTGGCATGAATCCAGCAAGTTTCGTAACGCTAAATTGTCTGAGGAGGAAAATAATTATATAGGACAAAGAAAACAAACACACAAAAATGGCCAGTGGTATCAACAAATAAAGGGGCAAAAAAAAAGGGAAATTTAAGGAATGAGTGAAGTGTGCCTGGTGATTACAAGGATCCATCCCTCTCAGTAGAATTTTGCAGTGGTAGAAATGTGGAAATGCATCAATAGGTACTTCGTTAAAAGCTGGTAATTATAACTCATTCATTAAACTATTAAATATAATTTGAATATACTCATGTTCAGATATGCTGGGAGACATAAAATGCTGTAGTCCACAGTGTGATTCTGCACGTGCTCAGTTTTAGAACAGGACAAACACGGTGGTTTGTTTGAAACCAGTTTCTGGAAGCTTTTTGGCTTTTTAGCTTTTTTTTTTTTTTTTTTTTTTCCTACCTATTAGTTAAATGCTGCTTCCAGGTGCTAGCCCGTAGCCACTTGAGTTATTTCTTCTTTTTTCCCTTTTATTTTCTTTAATTTGCATAAAAATTATGGCACACAGAGAGACTTGGAGAAAGATTTCTGAGTTGGAAATGCATTTCTAATGAAGTTGGCTCTAATTTCCCCTTTTACAAACACGATGTTTGAATTTCTCAGCTTTCTCTCCTTATCTGGTGTTTCTGTGGTGTAGGAAGGGTAATATCCTTAGCTATGCGTGTATATGTGTATTTGTTACCATGGACTGAAATCTAAATTTTAATGAAAAATAATATTTAGAATGAACATGGCTTCTTAAAGTATTTTTCTCTGTATAGACAAATATTTAATGCTTTCTAAACATACAAAGAGATAATATATAGGAATCATGTGAAGCTGAGTTACATGACCATCAAAGATAAACTTTTTATTTGTTAAAAAACTGATTTATTGGAACTATCTTGTGTTGAATAAACTGTTTAATGATGCATGCATTTAATTCCCTTTTTCAATCTTGTACATATTGGTTTTGCTGTGCTTGCCTTGGTTGCGCTCTCCACAGTGCCACTTGCTCGCTGTGCTTTTTGGGGCTCCTCCACCAGCTCTAAAAATCGTATAGTTCATCCCAAACCATAATTAGGAAAGAAAAGGCATCAGCGTTACTAGAACACGAGATGTTAAAATTAGCAAGGATACAAAGAGCTTCTGATTCACCATATCAGGTGTTTGATTTCTCCCGTGCTTATTAAGGGGGGATGTATAAACCCCTTCACGTCAGTGCCCCTAGGGCTAAGCCCAGCTTTTGTGTCCCAGGGACATTTCAAAGAAGAAACTAGTTCTGGAAATTGCTGCGAGGTGAAATAGTAGGGAACAGAGGCCCGCAAAGCTCTGCAGTGAAGGAAGGCGAAATGGAACTGGAAGGGGTATGGTGGCTGCTGCTGGAGTTTATGTTGCACAAAAGAAAAGCAATAGAAACCTGTGGAGGGAAAAGTAGTTTGGTGACATAAAAAGCAAGTGTTGTGCCCTTTGAGGGGATCATCAGCCGAGTCAAACAGATTTACTCAGAACTGCCTGATCTAAACCAGGACAGAACTGGTCCTTTGAACTTGTATCTCTAATCTCAAGGAAAAATTCTTTTCCATGGCTGAAAAAACAAACTCAGAGTCAAAATATTTTGCGGGGAAAGTAGAAAGGCTTTAATACTTGCTGGCAAACATTTCATCAACGTTTGTAAACTATATATAGATTCTTTAGTCATTTTTCTGAAATAATTGCTAGGCACAGTATCAGTCGGTAATAACTTATAAAGGATGTTATGAAATTGCAGTAGTGATGAATTCCTTACAGATGAAGTTGCCAGAATAATACTTAGCCCATTTTACTGTTTCCATTAAAATTACAATTTCACCTTTAGAAACTTGTCATAAAGCACAGCATAACATCATCCATAAAATGTAATGTTGTTTGGTAACAAACTTTTAAGAGTACATATTACTAACTGGCTGGATTACACCAGTAATGCTTTTATAGAAGATAGGCTGCGGTACAGAGGATTTGGCTGTGAGTTGCTTCGAATGAGTAACGCTGTGTTTTGCCTTCGTTATTAGCTGGGTGATGATCGTGATGTTCTACATCTGGGAAATGGATCCAGTGCATTATAAATTGCGTGCTCACGGGGTATCTAAAGGACTTAAATCCAGCCTCGATTGTCGTGGTCAGTGCTTACTCTGTGCATGAAAAGAGACGCTGCAGGTCTGCATCCAAGTTGCAGAAATCCCTAGACCTCATGCACAAGTGCTTCCCTATTGCGAGTAATCTAGTGCCATGCGGCTGCTAGTTGATTTTTACAAAGCAGGATTACAAAGCATCATGCATGATTGTTCAAAAGAAGCTTTGTTTCTTTTGCAGTAAGGTAGAGAGGTTGTTGGGTGGCTGCAAATGCTGTGCTCTGTAAAGAGGGTTTTCCCAGTGCTCCACGAGCCTCCAACCTCATCTGCCAGTGATGGACTGAGCGAGCTCTAATTTTACCTACATCCAGCAGGAATAGCAGCACATTGTCCTAGCTTTTATTGCTAGTCAATCAGCAGGAATTGGCTGGAGGCTGGCTGGGATGTTGCACGCTGAGACTCAGAGACTAGCACAAAATACACGTGCTACAGATACAGGCATTTGGGATTCAGCATATACAGAAGAAAATTTTCTTATGGTCCATTATGGGTGTGTGTTTTAAACTGCTGATTTCCTGGCTTCAGCCATGGCTAGTTGTAGCACCATGGGGCTTGGGGAGTAACAGATCTACGGTCACCCTATCTGCTCCTTGCATGGTTTTCACAAGCCTGGGTCCTGTGAGCCCCACGACAGCCACCTTGGTGGCCTGAGATGGCCCAGCTGTGCCAACCCTTGCCGTAAGGAGCAAACTGGGGCCGCTCTTGAGACACAAGGTAGGGCCGAGGTTGCTCTGCTTGCAAGTGGCTGTGCAAAATTAGGCATCCCAACCCTCTGGTCCTCAGGGACTGAAGTCAGTGGGTTGATTTTTCAAACCTGCTAAGACCCCGGCGGTTCCCATGCAATGATTAGCAGCAACTGCTGAGTCTCCAGCAATTTTGACAATTAGACCAAGTATTCAGTTGCCCGAGGGTGGTATTTTTACCACCATGGGTTAGGCCAGTATCAAGTAGCTTGTAAGCATCTTGCTTTAATAGCAGTCTTAACCATGTAGCTTTAAATACTCTTTTAAGAAAAGCATTAGCTTCTGTGTTTAGTTACATAGAGGGGCAGATGTGTTTATGGAAGCTGAAGCAGCAAAGAAAATCAGAGGTGTACGTACATTAAGACGCTGTATTTTTAGATGTGCTAGGATTTGAGGAATATTTTTGAGAAGACGTGGCGAGGGGTGAGTCTGGGAATTTAACAACATGGTTTTGATCAGTCCATGTTATTATGGTTAAAAGGTAACTGTATTTTTCTTGTCCAGTGATCAGTACACGCTTAGCTGCAGTGTATTTCCGTCCAGGACTGTGTGCTTAGTTATAGCAGAAATGAGCTATTGACTGGGATCTTATCATTTATCTGGACTCCTTTCTGCTATTTGAAATGTGCCTGAGAGGTAATAGGTGGCAATTTGCATTCTTTTGTTCCCTGCATTTTACCTGACAGTCTTGTCTGCCGGCTCTTTTGTAAGGTTTAAAGGAATGCCGGGCTGAGGGGAAAAAGGCTGAGCAAAATCGTGACCTTACTGTTAAATATTTTTATGGCATCAAGATCCTACCAATTTAGACCAGTTTCACTGAAGGAAATACAGCATCAGGAAGCAACACGTTTCATCGCAGAGAGGGGAGAAAAGGATCATGTCGTCACTAGGAGTTTTCTTTTGCTGGTGTCCTTTCCCTTCTAGACTTCTCTTTAAACCGATTTTTCCCTCCCATTACTTTTATGAGAATTCCAGTGAAAGACATAAAAATTCCTGTCTCCCTAAGACAGGATTTCCAGGAGGTCCGTTTTTTTTTCTTTCTTTTTTTTCCCCCCCTCCAATGTGCATATGAAAATTCAGAGCGTGTTATTTAAATTATTTAAAATGACCGATTGTATTCAAGACCTGCCTGCGATGAACCTCTCCTAATGTGTAGGCTGGCTATTTAAAAGGGCATTGGGTAGAAAAATGTATGGCAACGGGATCTCATTAAAGAAACAGATTTGATTTGAAGCCCTGATGCAGCTGTTGACAGCAAAATTAAAATGATTAATTTGGAGTAGAAGCAGCACTTTGAACTAATTTGAAAAAATGGCTGCGATCTTGACCATGCATCCGAGCGGTGTTAGGCAGGTACGCAGAAATGCTAAAAGGAAAGACTGAAAAACTGCTTTAGCTGCAGTAGGAGGGGCACCTTTTTTGTGTCAGATTGTTGGGTTTTTTTTCAGATATTTCCTAGCCAGAAAAAAAAAAAAGGTAAAAATAAACCCAAACCCAACCTATACGTATAAACAAAACCAACTAGGTTTCTTGTTTAAATTTCCAGGAATTTTGGCATGTGCCATTTTGTTAGAAAGGATTATATTTAAAACCATAATCGAAGCACTATATCATCTTTGCATTTAATTACATCTATTTTCCTCACGTCTGAAATTTAGTTGACTAGATCTTGTTTGATTTAAAATCTGTCTGCCTATATACATATAAGCACACATAGGCACACTTTTCTTTTTTAATTCCGTTTCCTTCCCCCTCCCCATTATGGTGGGAATTTCAGTTAATGCCTGAGGCAAAGTGGCCTCCAAGGATGTTTGGAATTCCTTTGCTCCCCATAAAGGAGATCTTTGGAATCCCTAAGAGGGTTAGAAAAAACATAGTTGTTCTACAACAATTAGCCTAACTTCTATTATTTTATTTTATTTTTTCTGGTATAATAACTAAGTATATTTGAAATACTTTAATCATATCCTAAAATGAAATCTGAGCTCTGGTTTCTAGTTCCTAAACAGGATGAATTTGCCTATCTCCTTTTTATAAACTATGGCATGTGTTGTATTGTCATGTATGCCGGGATATAATTGTACAGAAGCCTTATATCCGGAAGGTTTTTCTTTTTGTTTTGAGATTTTATATCTCAACACTTAATTGCTGAAAACTTTAGCATGGGTAATATTGTTCACATAAGTTGCGTTTTGCAATTTATGTGGCGTTAATGTAGTCAGGCATTTATTTTTATATTGCTTTGCAACTTTGCGTAGGCAGGGTTTTATAGGGCTGTAAGGTGTGGGGAGAAAATTAAACCTGGGCAAAATTTTAGCTGGAGAAAGCATTTAATTTCCATAGTCTCTTGGTGTTCGTATATTAGAAGTGAGTATATTTAGTGTAAATGTTTAATGTTAGAATAGCAGTTCTGTTTGAAATTCAGAGCTTGAGGATTAGCTTTTAGTTTTTATTTCTCTCCTCTGGGCTTCTAGCTTCGTAATTGCCTTCTTCTTACCTCTTATATAGGGGGAAAAAAGGTTTATTGTCGGAGAACCAAATGTGTTGCTTTGTAGGCACACAAATGCACACCCACCTTTCCTTCCAGAGTACCCACAAAAACTTGTCGCATCCGCCTTAGTGTCCACCCAGGCCTTTTCTTGAAACAGAACATCCTTTTCTTGAAATATGTGCTAAAATCCCTGCCAACGTCAGGATAAGCCCTTGCGTGTTCCCAGCGTCGGAGGCCTGAGGCTCACACCACGGTGCAGGCAAGTGCTTTTCCTTACGAAACCTTCGATGTCCTGCATCTCCTAGTGGCACCCCATTTGCTATGGTAACCCGTGTATTTTTTAACAGACTGAATTCTTGCTTCAAACATTTTTTTTCTGTGTTTAAACAAAAAAAAAAAAAAAAACATTTTTTTTTTTCTTTTTTTAAACAAATGATCTGCCTTNTTTTTTTTTTTTCTTTTTTTTAAACAAATGATCTGCCTCTTTTTTAATCTTTGACTGACCTTTGGAGTTGAGCCTCTCCGTGGTGTATAAATAAGTGGTGACCGGTTGCTCTTGGGAAGAAGGAAGTTTGATGAATCGCAGGAAATAGTAAATTATGTGGAGTCCAAATGATTCCCAAGGTTGAAACAACTTTTTTTTTTTTCCCCTCTCCCCGCTTTTGCACAGGGGCAAAAGTATCACGGGTTTGACTGGACCCTGAGCTCAGTTTTCCTCTGGAGGGCATGGCAGAGAGGGAGGGAGAGCAGGAGGTTTCCCAGTTTTTATCTGATTTTGCAGGTTACATTTGTTCTTTTTGGAGTGTGGAGCAAAACATGCACTAAAAGGGCTCGAAAGTGTGCTAGCTGCTTGGGGTGCAGACGGGTCCTTTGGAGAGAAGCAGGATGCCAGGCATGCCCGCAGGGCTAATAACCTATTAAGTTTTACTACATGGGTCTCCCATGATTTCAAGTTTCAACATACCCAGAAGTGGTGCTGCTATAAATAGCAGGGGTGGAGAGCGTTACAAATAGTAACAGCAACGAGTCCGGGATGGGAGAGCGGCCCTGGAAGTGGAGCCTTTCCTGGTCTGCTCCGTCTCTGTCTTAGCACTTCTATTCTCTCGGCTTCCTTGTCAATTAAACTAATTGGTGCTGAAGATATTTCCCTAAAGGAGATCTCAGACTAGGGCATTTCAGGCAAAATCATTTGCAAGACTTTTAATCTAGTCAGGATGTATTAATAGTATGCAGCGTTTTTCTATTTCTTTTTTTTTTTTTCAATGCATGAAGGGAATGCTATAAAATTGCTACATTGTTCATGGTCCATATAGCTAGACAAAACACTCGGCACTTACTGTCTCCATGAAATGAAAGTGCATTTATACAGCATATCAACATGCTTTGTTGTGGAGCCACATTAATATAATATAGTTTGAGTCGCAGGAATTTTTTGCGATTTGATTTGATCTCCTTCATAACAAAAGTTACTTTTTAATGTAAAAGGAAGAATTTCCATTTTAGTTCCTTCCCCCTCCCTTTTTTTAGTTTACTGTTTGCACATTTTACATGAGGAGGTCTGGGACCCTTATTTTACTTGCAGGTCTGATATCTGCATCGTGCCAGCAAAGATTTTCATTCTGCTTTTGCATTTCAATAGAACTTATTTACGGTGTATGGCAATAAAATGTGTTGAAAAGAGACTGAGAAAACAGTCCTAAAACCACCCTGCTGGAATTTTAACACACCTTTGGGGGACTTAATTTAAAAAAAAAAAAAAAAGAAAATCTAATTTCTGTTACAAGTAGTTAATTTTTTAGGGGTCCATCTTTGTGAGTTGTGATTTGGTAATAGAATTCGCTTCCTTGCATGTTGGCAAATGCCTAAGTTGCTATTTTTAATAATAATAGCGTGAGTTTACAAGTGTGGCCGCACTTGCCAGAGATGCACTGGAACCGCGCTTGAATTGTCCTCTGTGCCTGAGACGGAGCATAGCTGAGATTGAAGGCGTTTATGGGATGAACACTATTTCTCAATTTTAAACCTGATTTTTAATTTTGAAAATTAAAAAAAAATCTGAATTTTAAATCATTTTTCTCTGTGGGCATCTTCTGCCGGTCAACCTCAAAATAACCCCTAAAACATGAAGTCTCCGCAGCTTCAACTCCCCTTGGCTTTAGGCGATGTGAGTGTGGCTCCCCAGGGAAAACTGCTCTTCCCAAGTGATCCCTGACCGTCTGGCAGCGCTTTTCCTCTGAAACGAGGTGCCTAGGGCCTCCTGGTTCAGGTGTGCCCGAACTGCGAGTCACCTGCAAAGGCACCGGAGGGACAGCCCCAGGATTGGTGCCGTGGTCCGTAGCAGGGCCCTGGGATGTGCACGGGGCTTTCCAATCCACGGACGTATTGAAATCGTGGCCAGAAGAGATGATTTGCACTAAACCAGCCAAATGTAAAACTTTCTGTTTAGTTAATGAGTCTCTGTCCCTTAATGGATAGGTTTTTTGATCAGCAAAACGCTTTTGGGCTTGGAACATTTTGTGTGCGTCACTTCGAAGTGAACTCTTGAAAAGTTCAGTGAAAAATGTTGAGAAAAAATTAGCATTTTATAAATTAAACATTTTGGTGGAGGCAGCAGCTGTAATCTTTCTCTCTCTCACTGAAACCATTACCCGAGTTTCAACCATGATAGTTTCTCTATTTGAAAATACGAAATACATTTTCCAGTGTATTTAGTATTGATTTCCTCCAGCTGCCCCGATCTAACTGAAAGTGTTATGTGCTTATTTTTATTTGGACTCACAGGTACATGATTAGCTTTCTACAAACCATGACTCAAATTAAATGAAGGTCAGTTCAGATTTAAGACTGGCTGGGGCTCTCGCTGGACGTTTAAACCACTTTTCCCTGCAACTGACCGCTCGGAGAGATTTGCAGGCAAAGCTGCTCCGGAGGTTACTGAGTATTTTGTCACAGAATTCTTTTCTTCCAAACTTAAGCTTTTTCCTCTCAAGTACATAACCAATTTCAACAAAATGTTTTATAGAAATGTTTCTAAGATGCAGGGAAAATTGACAGGTAAGAGAGAGTGTCCTTCAGAATAGCCGCTGGCATCCGTAGGGAAGGTGACTTACGGAAAGAAGGATTGCGGTGCAGTTTCCAGGTGCCTCCCAAGTTGGATGTGGGCCCCAGTTTTGGAGCTTCCTACATCCAAACCTGCTGTGTTTTCCATCTCTCGGACTGGTTCTGCTCGCTATGAGTCAGGAGAAGATGAGCTGGGATGGATGGACTCTCTGACCGTGTTTGGGTGCCTGCCAAGGCGCGTGAGGTGGAGCGAGCGCTTTTGAATCCTTCTGCTTGCCTGGGAAGGGCATAAAACTTCTCTCTGCCAGGATGATACTTCTGGTCCACGACCAATTGGAAAGACACTGGTAGAGGAAGGGCAAAAGTCATGTTTTTCTACTGCACCGCCCATCCAAACATAGGAACTTTTTTTTGATGATGATTCCACTTTTTTAAAGTGCATATAAGGGATATTTATACAACCTGAGAGAGAAAAGCAGCGACAGAGAGGCAGATGAAGCCAGCTACCATTGAGACGTGTGTTGAGAGTAGCCACCACAGGGCCCTGCTCTGGATGTGGCTTGTGAAACGCTGAGGGGGGCTGAGCTGCCTTTTGCTCAGCTTTCAGTGCTGTTGGGTGCCAACAGCGCCCCGATGCTCTACCCATTGCCACCTTCCAGGCCTTGCTGGGATCGATGGTGCTGGCTGCTCATGATACTATCCACTGACTGGTTTATCTTTTGAATGAAAGTCAGGCAGTGTATGTTTTTCCTCAAGAATACTTTTGATAGCCTCTTTGCTTTGAAAGGAAAGATTTTACCGCACCGAGGAGTAATGTTCACTGAATAAAGGAAGTACAAGTGTGTGCAATTTTTGTTCCCTGGAAGAATATTTGCTACAAATACTTTTCCTCTCTTATAACGCCCTCTCTAGAGACAGTTGTCTCATGAAACTTAAGGTTTCAGAATCCTCCCAGTAGAGTCAGAGCTGGAAAAGAAATTCCCTTTCATTGTATCTTGTTGTTGTAATGGGAAAATGTATGGTTGCCAGCAGACAATTTCTTGGTGTCATATGTTCTAATCGAAATGTTCCATCATTGGACTGCTTTCACGAGGAGTCTCATTTGGCTCCCTTTCTCCTCTTGGAGTAATGACAGCATCCTTTCATTCCCAGATGACACCCAGAAGTCCCCTGCTATTGAGAGGCAGACAGCAGTGTGATGCCTGTGACTTTCACACAATCTGATAAGTATTCATAAGCCTCAGGTTGTTTCTGCTTAGCTGGCGCGTACGAAAAGTGGCCACTTAGAGTGGGGAGCTGACAAGATGTCTTTGCAGAGAGCATCTCGCAGCCCTTTCCGTGGGGGGAGCAAAGTGTTCTTGTCAGATGTGTTAATAGGAGCTTCTCTGTTGGGCAAGCCTCGCAGAGCAGAAGCCACGCGCTGAAGGAGGAGAGGGCTCTTCTCATGGATGTGTTACCCCATCTCCTGCCGTGGTGCGAGTGGGGCTCGTGCTCGGCTTGTCTGTCCACCAAGCTAAAGGGAAAATCAAGGTTACTTGTGATGGTTGAAGAAGAGGGTGTTCACATCCGAGTCTGTCGGACTTACAGTCAAGCTGCAGCTCATGTTTGAGGCCGAAAGATCTTGTCTGGCTTCAAGGGCATTGGAATCTGAGGTGTATAGTTCTCCTGAGGACTTGGGCCTCAAGTGGCACAAATGCATGGCATGTTGCTTATATCTTCTTTGTGCAGAGAAGAGGAATTTTTGACTCGCAGCCACTGGTAGCCAATCTGGAGAATTTCACACTCCTGTCCTTTCTGACTGGTCTTTATTTAATACTCCTCAGTGTGATACATGATCTCCAAGCAGGCAGTGAAATACTCTTTATGAAAAGGGACAGAGAGCTGTTGCGCCAGCACTGATCTTCCCTTATCCAGAGGGAGATCCTGTGAAAAAAAATTACATGGCTTAATCGGAACTCTGTCTTCTGCTATCGACTCTCTCTATTTTCTGTTAGTGGATGATTTGGATGATTCTTGGGACTATTTGTTGCCTATTCCTGCTTCCTCAGAGAAACCAGCATTTCCAAAATGAGGAGAGTAGATATGAATGACCACTTACTGGATTAGTACATGGGATCGCTTTACTAGATTTCCAAAACTCTAATGCTGCAATCATCCACTACGGTTGTGGGTTATGTACCTCACAGTAATTGGACAGAAAATTTGTTATGGATGTGCTATTTAGGTCTCTGGAGAGTGCAAGAGGAGAGTGTGAAGAGCCTCCCTTGGTCCCCCTCCCCAGCTCTTGGAATGATTACATCTTCACATCTAAATATGTGAGCGTGGTCTTGGAATGCTAAAAACTGATTCCTTTCAGGTTTATAGATTAATCTAACAAAGAGGGGTTAACAGTCAAATAGATTTGATGGTATCTATCTAAATGCCTTTTTACATAATTTATACTTTGCTGGCTATAAAAAGATGCTTTGGAAATGATTCAGAAAGCCCTTCAGGAATAGTCCCAATCTCTGCAGCCTTATTAAATGCATACAGGCATGTCTCCCAGTGAGAATCTCAAGCTGTGAAAGTCATTAGAATAATAAATTAAACTTCTATGTATACAGGCATTTTAAACTTCAGGTGAAAATTCCTTATATGCCATGTTCTAATTTTCAACTCAAGGGCTAAAGGAACGAGACTTTGGAGCTGACTGGTGATTCTCTGCAAAGTTTTATGTGCATAGTGAGTTCCTCAGTGCACAGATTCCTAAAATATGTTGCAGAGATTGAGATTTTAGTGGATTGAAAGGTTCTTTTCTTTTCTTGACTCCTCGCTCTGCAACTAGAATCTTATTGAGTGAAATTACACAGCTAATATCAAAGTGCATGGTGCTATTCCGGATTGGTTCCTGTCATTGCTTTGTATTAATATTTTAGTAAATATTATAGTGTACACTGAAATCCTTGCATATATTGCGTAACTGGTATGACAAATGGAAATCATCAGGCTTCACAACTGGAGAAACATCATTTAGGAGAGTAACTCCAAGAATCCCCAAGTCCAAGAGCCAATGGAAACAATTCTTTCATGGAAAATCTTTGGGAGTATTGCCTACATGAATCTGCAGTCAAGTCTGGATGAAAGACTAACTTTTCTTTTTATTAGAGATTTTTCCCCAAACATCTTGCTTATATTAAATTGCCTCATTTGATGAGTGTATTTGCGTAGATGTTTCTAGGTACTTTTCAGCCAGCTTATGAAGTGGGAAGGACCAAAAACTACGGTTCATGTTCTGTAAAAAAAGATGTTTCTAGAATCATTAAAATTAGTCACTCAACCTAAAAAAAACTACCTTTATGCTCTCTGAATTAGGTAAGGCTTTTCAGTGTGTGTTATTCTCCAGCGCCATGCATGTGGGAGGCACAGCGTGCACAAGGGAAAACAAATATATGAGGAAAGTAATAGAAGGTTTGCAAGGAGGCTGTAGTCTTTAGTGTCCAGGCAAGAATTTGGTATATACCTTGACTAATTCATATATAATACTCCCTCATAAGTTACAGTCAAATTAATGCAAGTTCCTGAGGGAAAATGAGTATCCCTATTTAGAGAAATGGAAATAGGAATTTTTGTACTTCCAGAATTTTGATTTCTTTGAAATGGGAGAATGCATTTCAGCAAATTGATCATGGTGAATTGAAGGATGCTGCCTACAAGTCAGAGGGTGACTTAGAGTTCCTGGCTTGAGTGAGGATGTTTTTAATGTCTGAAGGTTGTGACTGTGGAGGATGCTGGATTTTCTGACTGGAGGTTTCTTTGTCTAGTTGATGCCTTAGGCCGTGACTGCCAAAGAAAATAAGTTTAGTTAGGAACAGGCAGTCTGGCAAATCCAAATTAGGGAGAGATACAACTTTAAATGAAATCAAATTCAGTCTATTGGCTTCAAACACAGACAAAATGATGTATTTGCCCTGTGAGTTTGTGGCCTCTCACTGTGCTCAAGTATGAGGAATTTAATTTGTCAAGAGCATTTTGAATCTCCCTCTTACAGAATTTTCAGGAACTGTTAGAAGAAAAATCTATATGCAGAAGAGTTATTAAAAATTAATTGCTCTCCAAATAATAACACTGAATCCAACTCCTGTTCATGCTGCATCAAAGTAGTCTGTGGCAACAGCTGCAGCTCAAGCAGCTAAAAACACTGAAACATCTATTTCAACACAAATAAAAATAGACTTAATTCAGAACTTAATTCAGAAACTAATCCAAAATAAGTGTATTCTGGAAATTGGTTATATTCAACAGCTGGTCATTTTTAGCATTTCATCAGGCTAAGATATGAAAGAAGTAACTTCTATAAAAGTCTACCTAGTCAATGGCAGAGGTGCATTCAGAGGTGACCAGGACAACTCGTAGTGCTTCCATCAACTACAGTCGATTCTGAATTCACACTGTGATGAGTATAGGCCCAAATCCTTGGCACTCTTTTAGCCCTGGTGAGTAATAAGAATAACAGTCCTATAATGGTCCTAACCTGCATTTGTTATCCTTGATGTAACACTATTAGGTTTAATATATATCCCCTTTCACACCTTCCTCAGATCTGGATGAGAACCAAACTGACTGGGATTCCATTCTCTTCCTCGCTAAATCTTTGGGAAACATCCCTCTTTTAGGAAACCTGCCAGGAGCAATAGCAGCTACTGGCACGTTGACTAATTACCATCAGCAATTGAACAAAAATACCTACCCTACTTCCAGGAGATTTCTGAAATGCAGATGTACAGAAGTCCAATTCCTCAGACTACTCAAGGGAAAATGCTACCACTTTTTTTGCTTCGTGCTGAGAGGAGGACTTGGCAAGTTTCCTAAAGAATGTTTCTTGACTCTCCAGTTAATACCATACACAAATGTTTGCGGCACTGCATGGGAATGTCTGCAATAGTACAGGGAAAAAAAGGCATCCCATCCCATACTGTTCTTCTGAGTTTTATCGTGTTCTTCTGGCATGAAGTGTCTGGGAGAACGTTTTTCTCAGACATCCGTTTCTTGAAACACTCAGTCTGGTTATCCTTGTCTGAACTTGCAGTGCTACAAAAACGGCTAGCCCAGGGCTTATTGTTTCTATTGCTGGTTTTGACAGAATTAGTGTCTCACATTCATGTAGTTCCATTTTTTTTGGATGTGGGAGTGCTCACTCTGGTTGGCATGATTTTCTTGTACAGAAAGGGAAGTAGAAATTCTGGGCCAGATTTTGGTCTCCCTCTTACACCCTCTCTGCCAGAGGAGAATGAGGGATTAGGATGCCGAGGCTTTCTGATTCATGTCTCTTTGCTGTGCTTGCTGGACCACATTACTTTGGCTGTCAGATTGAAATCGCGGATTGGAAGTTGGGGAAGAGCATGGAAGACTTGAACGCAATCTCTGTCTGCAAGGAATTCAAAGCCAAGTGGGAATGTTCCTCCACGGAGCAACACAGCGAAGCCACAAAATGAGTGTTTGCCCAGTGCGGTCTCCCATGGCATAAAACGCCATTCCGCAATTAATTAGAAAAGCCACAGGGTGCCCCACGGTGATGCTTGGTCCAAAGCTGCGGGCAGGAGCTGCAGGAAGACGGTGTCAGTTGCTGGATCTGTTGCTACGGCTTTGAAGGTTGGGTCAGAGGCTGCGCGAGGCCCCAGGTGAAGCGGCGAAATTTCTCTTCAGCTGAAATTCCCTTTGCGAAGGAAACACCTGATGGGCAGGGAGAGAAAGACAGAGAAGAGGAGATTTTGTAAAACTGTTTAGCAGCATGAAATAATGTTTTCCCCAAATGCCTGGATCAGCTCCTCAAATGAGAGACAGACTGCAGGCACAGAAAGAGCCCCTACGTTCTTTTTGTATTTCAGCAAGAGGGCAGAGGCAGCCTTTTTGACAGGTAGTAGGCAAAGTTTGATTAATTGACTTATCTATGGGAGAGGGAAAGAACTGTAGCAGTCAGCAGTCTGCTGGCTCACACCTCCCTAATATAGTTCTTCTCAGAACAGAGCAGTCAAATGATGACCACATTTTTTACCCCCCCCTCCACTGTCTAATGAGTTTTTTGCTGAGCCTGTGAATCATCTGGGAACACAGTCCTGGTTTGGTAATTGAGGCACTCGCCATGGGTTTGCAAGAAATAGTTTACAGGCAGATTTGATATGTCTGTCGTATCTAGAAACCCTTCTGAATTTTGTGCTCTTTGCTGCTGCTGTTGTAGGTGAGAGCTGTCCTCGTGCCCTGTCCTTTTGCTGTCTCTAGTGCACAATTCTCAATTTCAGAACCCAGGTTTGACATGAATGTGGCCTGAAAACTTAACCTCTGCTCCACTATGAGAGAAATCTAGCTCCTCCTCTCCTGCGACTCACAGATGGAGGCAACCAGCGTGTCATTTCGAAGGAATAATTAAAAGGTGTGTTCACCTGCAATACTAAATCACCAAAAGTGGCTTGCACCCAGCTTCCACGCGGACTGCAATTTGTACCATTACTCTGGATTGTTTTGCCTTTCTAAAAATAATAAATGACCCTCCAAATAGTGGCTGGCCAGAGGCATGCAAGAAGCAATCCATAGCATATGGATTTGTTCAATGGCATTTAAAGGACCTTGATTAAAATTCAGCCCGGGCTGGAGCGCCGAGGAGGCTGTTTGCGGCGGGCGGCTGCACGCGGGCTGCAGCGGAGCAGAGGGGTGCGCGCCGCGCCGCGCTCCGCCGCATCCGCCGGGAGAGGCATCGGCATTCCGGGGAGAGGGATCAGCATTCCCGGGAGAGGGATCAGCATCCCTGAGCCCTGCCGCTGGCGACTCCTCATTCCCCTCGTTTCCGAGTCGGCATCTGCAGGAGCTGAGCATCGCAGAGCGTGGTCGTAACAGCAGCCGTGTTGGCTGCGTCCCCGCTCCTGGTTGACCCTTACAGATGCTGTGTTTAGATACTTTATTTTCAAGTAACATGTGCTTGAAAGAGTGTAATATAAAACAGGCATCACTTTTATTCCTCTTTTCCCCTGGCTCTTTTCAAGTGTGTCTCCACGCATCTCCGAAGCAAGATGAAAGTATTGTTCTCTCTCACTCCCCTTCTCCCTCTTTAACTAGAGTACTTAAGGATTATGCACAAAAAATCAAGCAGGCTCTATGTCCCACCTTCTGCTATTGCTTCACGCTGCTGGGTTTTTTTTTTTTTTCCAATGGAGAATATGCCTTTTTTTTTTTTTTTTAACTGCAAAGCTGAGTTGGACCTATAATTTAAAAAATATGTTCTTTCAATTTCTTTTTGTTGCTTCTCTGGGTCTCAGGATAAGAGCTGTAAAAGGACTTCACTATTTCTTTGCTATTTCTATTTACTATTTCTGTGTGCCTTTGCTTTGCCTCAAGCTGTGTGACCTTGGGGAAGACGGATGCAGGTGGTGCAAGAGAGCTTAAAAGATGGGGTGAAGAAGTCAAGGTTTCACTTCCAGAATGTGTCTTAATTCAAAGGAATATAAGTAAGGTAAATCCTTCAGTATTAATACAGGCAAAGTTTGCACCATCTTCAAAATACTGTTGGTTGCACTTATCTAGTACCTTCTTCATGAGACCACAAAAGTAGTTATTTCGTTTGTAAATGACACTGGATAACAGAACTGGAATGAGTCAAATCACCATGCATAAAATGGAAGACAAAAGTGTCAGTTGTAAAAGCTAGAAAATGAAGGAAATACTTTTAAAGGGCATTTGTGAACACTCTGACACATTTGACTTTGTGTTTACTATTCACCGTAATTTTAATGGCTTCTAGTATTCAGAACTTTGCTACTTCTCGTCCCGCTCACAAGAGTATAAAATGACAATTTCAGCGCTGCGATCAGCTCAGATGGCTCTGCTGCAAGCTTTCCGAGGTTTTCCCCTTTTGCAGACTGTCAGACTTCTGCATGTTTTGGCAACACCCAGTGCGTGGATCGGTATCAGACTCTGTTCTGGCTAATCATGTTCCAAGTTTGCTGGGACAGGTCATTTTTGTTTTATTCTTTTTGTTCGCCCCTGTCTGTATTTTTATATTTAACAGGTTAGAACAGTGAACATGTGGGCACAGGAATGGGCAACCAACAATTAATTAATACACAATAGATCTCTAGGCTATGATGATTTCTTGCAGAATCTACCACATTTACACTGTATCTGTCTGGCAGGCAAAGCTCTATTATTGATAAGGAGCAAAGACGTGGCCCTGAAGGCTCGTCACCATTTGTGTGCCTTGCACTTGGGTATGAGCAGGTACTCTGCACTAACATGATCTCATCCATCATTAATCATTGTTCCTGGATCTAAGCAGTGGAGAAGAAATTCATCCGAAACCGTGTGTATCTCAATCCCTCTCCCAAGCTTCTAGCAGGTTCCTCATTGCAGCTGAAGCGTTTTCTGTCAAATTCTAGATTCACATGTGTGGCCGTTGGTGATTTACTAAAGTAAATTATGTGGAAATGGAACACGCTGAAATAATCACCTATGAAACGGAAATAAAAGCGATGCTCCGCTTTGGTTCTGGTTTTAAGAGACGTCGTTGGTATCAGTTTGAAAACTGTTAATGGTTGCTTGTAAATGGTTATTGGTAGTTATTACCCATTTAGAAAGACTAGGACTGCTAACAACTGAAATGGAGCAAGTAGTGGCAACTAATTGAGCCTTGAGGGATTCCTTGTCACTTAGGGAAGCTTAGTTGATGTTCATATTGCAGTTTATGGGTGCCTGTCTGTAATGAATTTACTTATGGTTAATTATTTTTTTGTCTAACGTTTGCTGAGCTATAATCAAAACTCATCCAGAAGTATAAATAATTGCCAAATACAAGGGGCTAATGAGCTGGAGGGGTTCATGAGGCTGCTCATGGTTTAACATGAGCATCTGAGTAGCAGTCTTATGAGCTTTGGCCCCTGTGTGAGCAGCCAGGATCAAGATACCCTTTTCTATGGGGTGCACAGGGACTTGAGATGATGGACATTTTTGTGGGAATGGCCAGTGCAACTAGCTACTTTGTTAACTTCAGTTCAGCAAACTAGTACAAATCCAAGCAAAAATGGCCCAGCTCTTTGTAAGAAAATTGAAGCATCAGTCTTGAACAGTATTTTAGAAAGTAGTAGAACAACAAAATACCTGCCATATATTCTCCTGATGTTGGGGTGGAGGGAGAAGGTAGAGGGTACATATATATATATATATACATATATATATAAACTTTTAAATATCCTCTATTCTGTGTATCTAGTAGCTTTCTAGATGTTCTGCCTAGTGTTTCAAGTAAGCGCCAATAAAGAGTTTTGCCAGTTACTGGAGAGCTTTAAAGTATCAGTGATTTCAATGGAATGTCAAGTGACTGTAAAGTGAAGGTGGAGAAATGTGAGACAAGCAGTTAATGCATATTGTACAATGAGTTTCTTCACTGTGTTTAAAAATCAACAGTACTTGCCTTTAAGAGGGGGAAAAAAAAAAAAAGAGACACATGAAGGAAGTTAAGGTCCATGGGAAACAGCAACAGTAGTTTTATGAAAACCGAAGCAGCTTCATCTGGTGGAGTTTACTGTGCTTTTTAGCACTAATTTCATGTGTTATCTGAGCTGTCACAGTGAAAGGGACATTCCCCAAAATGCTTGTACAGACAGTAAAAACAGGATGTCACTTGACAGTTAATTGGCAATCCCCAAAATGTGCTCCTCCTCTGGTAGTCTGTGTCTGAAGTCCTCTGCTGTACAGCACAGTGCGTCCGAGTGGGGCAAATTCATGATACCTTCACACTGCACCGTTGATCATAAGACAAACATGAAAAGCAGTGTCTTCAGACCCTCTTGCAAAATGTGAATAAGCTGATTAGCACCTAAGGTGCTCATTGATTCCCAGGCAAATGTGATTTGTGAGGTCTTTCCCCATGCTTTGTCATAGAAACTTGTTAAAGAAGTTTGTGTTTTGTTTTCAACTGTAGATCTTTTTTGCTATATCAAAAGAATAAAAACCAAAAAGGCATTTCAAACTGGCATATCTGATCAGTGCCTTTGCATTTTGAAGTACTACAATGCGGTTGTGCAAAGGCCTGCAGAGATTTACCCATTCTTTCTGGTCCAATTTGCCTCACACTTCAGATCCTTTTTCCTTTTTCCTTTTTCCTTTTTCCTTTTCTTTTTTCCTTTTCTTTTTTCTTTTTTTCTTTTCTTTTTTCTTTTTTCCTTTTCTTTTTTCTTCTTTTCTTTTTTCTTTTTCCTTTTTTTTGGTAACAACTCTTTCTTCATGTATTCCTTTTAATCTCAGATACACAGTTCTCATTGAGGTCAGTGCTGTGTCTGTAGGTAGTAAGCATAGCTTTACCTTTGGAAAGGTGTCTTCAATCTTTATGATTAGTTCTTGCGAATTTGAAGACCTTGATGTGGTTTGATTGGTTACATGAATATGTGCTGTACACCCATCCTTGCCTTGCTGTGGTCTGAGGAGGACTTGCCACTTCTCTGCTGTTCATTGCTGTTGACCAGTCCATATGCAGGTTGCCTCAAGGAGAGTCAAACCTTGCCCGTGAGCCACTGAAAATGCAGCATAGCTCTGCACCATAAACTAAAAGAAGATTTTTTTTATTATTTTATTTTTTTTTCCTGGGGCAGTCTGAGTAGAGGACATTTACCGCTCTGCTCATCACATTCCCCTACAAGGCTGGTAGTTAATCAGTCACATAACATCTGGCTCGCTAGGACACAATCTGCAGGCTGCATGTGGCCTGTGATTTCACTTTGTATGGTCTAATGCAAAATGACTTTTGTCTCCATATGGATAGTGCTAAGGTATACCCCAGCGCATGGCTTCCAGTGGTGCTTGGAAGTTATGTCTGACCTAAAGCAAGCAAAAATTTTTATATCCCTATGCTAGACCAACGTGTGCCAATGCCATAAAAATTACTCAGTGTTGCAGCAAGTTACTTATATGGAGCGATAAGAAAATTCTGTTTTCAAATCCTAAATCTGAAGTTTGATTTGAGGATTAATCCCTAAAATTGAAGACAAAAACAAAATCAGACTGTTGGCACCTTTGGGATTAAACATGCCAGCTTACTTGGAGACAGTGTCTTATTTTGTCTCCAAACTGATGCTGCTTTTCAGACAGAAAGTCAGAATAAACAAAGAGTAGACAATGGGAAACTTGTGGGGTGAGTGTCCACTCATGTTCTGGAGCCTCAATCAAAAGGCCTCATATTTTGGTTAAATTGTGGCATACTATCCTTATATTATCAGTATCCTTGGATTAAATGAATGTATACTATAGGGCTGTGAGTCAATAAGCATGTTAATAAGCAACTAAAAAATAGGATGGTTTGAGGGCAGAATTATATCAATAATAAGTGTGTCAGTATAAGCCACTCGATAAGGAGGAATGACATCTGGGTTCAGCAATGCTAAATACTTTGTGGCCGGTGGGTGTACCATTCATACAGAAATATAGGATTTAGAGTTTTAGTTATATTGCTGGTTTTGCTATTGCTTCGATAGATGATTTTGAGCAGTGGAACGTAATGTCTTCTGCCATGGTTTCCATCCCTGTATCAATGATGATTTGTGTCTCAGAGATCTTGTAAAGCTTGTAGAGAGCATTGAAATAGCTGAATGAAAAGTGATGTGGTTGTGAAATGGTGTTTGCTAGGTACGTGATTTATGATGCAATAGAATTGTTGAATGAAGCCAATGGGTACTGTGTTTGCACAAATATTTCTCCAGTAAAAACGAACATTTTCTACAGTATGCCTATCTGTCACACATCAGCAATTCTTTACTGGTATTCTGTAATTGAAAGAAATAGGAAATGATAGACCCATGGGTGTTCTCCTCTTTTACATATGATTTTGAAATGTCTTCTTTGAGTCTCAGAGAGCCATAAACAGGCTTTACTGACCAGTGCTGTTCCCAATGACAAAGCTAATTTCGTGGGGAGGGCTGGATCAGGCCCTCCAGACTAACAGTGCAGCAGAAGGTTGTTGCCATATGTGTGACCCTCCTGCCATGAGAGTCTTGTACACTGATCTGCAGAGGAGGATTCCTCTGTCTCTACAAGCAGATTTTAAAAATCAGTGTAGGTTACGACTTCGATGCTCTGTGGTTCAACGCCTCGAATGAGATGTAGGGTGTGGGGACAGAGACTAACGGAGGCAGGAATGACTAACATGGTTTTCAGAGAATGTGATACAATCCTCTGTGAACCTATTATGGAATTTAAGTTGGAAGGAACCGATTGGGGGAGAAAAACGGGAGGAGAAGAGAGAGAAACTCTGTTGACTCTTTGAAAGGCAGCAGTTTTCGACAGCAGTAAGACTTACCTGAGGGCGAGGTTGTTCAAACATTGTGAGATCTGGCAGGATTTGGGGTAGAAAACACTGCCTACATTTGAACTCTCCTCTCGCACGGTATTGCTTCACCTCGCAGCCCGTGCTGCTCTTTATTATGGAGGACCCGCATTGCACCGCGAGGTACGATGGTGCAAACGTGGTGCTGACTGGCTGTGATTGCGCAGCGAGCAGCATCCTGCCTCACTACCAGAGGAGGAAATGAAAACGTGTGAAGGGATGCTCACATTCCAGCCTTTTAGAGCTGTGAAACCGATAGTGCATCCTGCCATTCCCAAGGCCACTTTGAGCGAAGCTCCCGCTCCTATGTGTTGTCAGGAAGCTTCAGCACTGTGAGTGGAAAAAAAAAAAAGAAAAAATAAAGGAAAGGATTGCTTTGTAGTTAGCTCAAATTACCTCATTCTGAGTAAATGAGGATTTAAAAAAAAGAGAAAGGAAAAAAAACAAGAGATCTGTGCCTGCCTCGTAATGGTAGGTCTGGCTGTCAAAGCCTGTTCTGTTAAAGCACCGTCCTATAAGGCAGATGCAAACTCCTTGCGTGGTTCGGCTGCCCGACCTGCACAACCGAGGAGCACACAGGGGCCTTGAGCAGGTAGGCGATGCCCTCAGCAGCCTCCGGGAGCAAGAGCAGCGGCACCGGAGGCCTGTGGGCGAGGGGGGACAAGGTGGGAACTGGGCTGCCCAGGCGGTGGGCAGCATCGCATGAGGTGGCATCATCACCCTCCTTTGCTCAGAGGGAATTTTGGGAAAGAGAAAGCGGCCCTTCACATACCCGATCCCACGTGTTTCGGCGGTGGGAGCCGAGCGGCGGTGGCCCCGAAGGGCAGTGCGTGCTGAGTGGGAGCACATGGTGCTGGCTGGCACCGCGCTCGCCTTGTTTGTAGTAGGGTAGAGTTTCCAGAGGATTAGATAACGTGCCTGAGCTCCACAGCCCGACGTTTTGTAAGCGGTGTTTACAGTTGCGGAGATACAGCGAGTGGGGCTGATTATGTCCTGTAATCGCCGGTTGGAGCTACAGAGATAAAAGGAGGCTCCAGTGAAGCTGTTTTGGCTTGGCAGGAGAGAGGCTGGGAGCAAGGGCTGTGCAAACTTTCATCAGGGAGGGAACAACATGCACAGATACCTCTGCACTTCCCTTTAATACAGGCACATCATTAAGCCATTTCCTGCACATCTGAGAGGCTGTTGGAAGAGCAAGATGGTATTGAAATGAAATTAAAGAACTGCTTGATTTTTTTTAAGTATTGTTTAATTTAATCTTTTTGGAGTATTACTGTTTCTGGGGAAAAATAATGCAATGAAGACAGCAGAATTACATTGGCCCTATGGTCTGAGAAACTAGAGGGAGAAATTCCGGTCTTTTCTCTTCTTTCCCTTTCTGAAAGTCTAATACGTGGAAGGGAGTACAATTTGCAAAATTGTTTTACCGTGGCAGCTATTAATGTGACTGATTTGGTCTCAGTTTGTAATTTAAAGAGGCCTTTTGTTGGAGAACGTGTTCTGTACTGTCTATGTGTATGTATACCGTATACATTACGTAGCCGTCAGTGTACGTGTATGCATCTTTATAAAGAACGGGCTGTATAGGAAACAGAGGAAGCCCATTCAGGCCAGTGATCGCCACTGGGTCCCTGGCTGCTGATGGGCTCTCGCATGGGCCATGACATGCGAGATGGAGGCATTTGGTGAGAGGCAACCGGGAAGGAGGGAGCTGCCAAATGGAGGGGGGGGCTATGTCCAAGTTGTGTCCTCACAGACACACGGGCAGCGTTGTCTTGGCTCACGAGCGTACGTGAGCCCTGCATGCTTTCCGCTTGTCTTGCCAGCAGGGTCTTAGTGGGATTTAAGCATTACTGCCTGGATTTGAGAAGAGCCACATGTTGGAAATGTATACATTGGTTGGGATGCCTAGTCTGGTCCACCGTATGCATGGGTGTGCCTATGGACCTCCCTTGAAGAGACCTTGAGAGCATGGCTGAGCTGAGTGAATGGGATTGGTGAGGGGGGTAATGGGGCTGGCAGGCTGGGTGTCCCTGAGGTGGTACCACATGCTGCTTTCTGTGGGGCTGGTTGTCCCCACCAGCCACGTAGAGGACAAGACGGCAGGACACTGCTCCAGCATCTCAGCAGCATCCCTTCTCTTTGGATGGCTCTTCCCATCCAGGCCAAAGCCGGGAACGGGGAGGGTTCCTTCTGTCTATTTTGAGCACAACAGCTAATATGGTTTTGATGGAAAACATCAAACAAACATTACAAAGCTTCTTTTAGATTCTTGGTGATGTTTGGTCTTGCAATAGCTTATTCATGGCCATGGCATGTCTGTTCAGTATGTGAAGAACCCAAAACTCTTGGTGGAAAGATGTGTAAAAAAACCCTCAGAAGACACAGAATTAGCCAGTCAGCTTAAAGTGTTCAAGAGAGTCCTTGCACGACCTTCATTCGCCAAGGAGGTGGTCTTGCAGCCCTTTACTGCAATAGCTCTTTGCAGCATATTGCTCAATATCTTAATGGCTTCAGAAGAGCCAAAATATCATGGTCTTTCTGTCATCTTTACTATTCTTCCCAGAGTTGAGAGCGAACTGTATCTTGCTGATTTTCTCTCTTTCTTTTCTTTCTTTCTTTCTTTTTTTTTTTTTTGTAGAAAAGTTGATAATCCCACTGACTTCTGTAACAATGAGTTATCCTCAGTTCATTTGTATATGAAAACTACACGGCAAAGGCAAGTCGTGTCTTTGTAAGTTGATACTATAACATGGATGAAATGATTATTCGGCATCCTAAGGACGTGAAAGGGTTTTTTATTGCTTGTCTTTGAATTGAAATGTTGAAAATATCTTTTTATATGTGAATGTAGACATGGTATGTGCAGTCTGTCACACTGCATTTTCCTGCTATCCTTAGAGAAGATGAACCTTTAAAAAGGTTTCAGCTAAAAAAACCCTACTATCCACTCACATAAAAGTGTTGTACTTCAGCTTTTTGAATCTTAATGTTTCACTTTCAGAACTTTGCGTTAGTATATGCTGTGTTCGGTTTACAATTAATGTGTGTTCCACCTTCAACATTCAGATATTTGTTAGGGTGATTGGTAGATGCGTGGCTAAGACAAACTGATGGTAGCATAAGATCAGAAGAAACAAGTCTGGCCTCGGCCCTCCTTGTGCTCTCTCTGCAACAGACTTGTTTGGATTCCAGATGATTGATTCCACATTTTTTAAGTTATTGATCCCAAAGCAGCCATGTGCTCTTGTTAGTGCTGGGCTGGAGAAAGCGGGTCACAATTAGCTTTGCGTCATGGTGGCTTTCCATCAGAGACCTGATTTGGTTCCAGGTGCCAGATGGACCAGATTACAAAGCTGCTGCATTTCATACCTCCCAGGTGTCATCCAGCTGCTGATGCTCAGGTTGAGCTCAAGGCTGGATATGAGACATCTATGCAGTCGGGGTCCTAGAAATCATAACCAAGAAGATGGTAAACCTGACTTTAAAGTGTCTCAGCAGTAAATGCAGTTGGGGAAAAATGAAGGTGAAAAAGTTCTCAAAAATAATAACGTGAACCTGAAAAGATACAGCGGTGATAGGCCTTCTCTTGTCTTTATATTCCAGATTACAGAAATCTGTGTGGTCTGAAACCAAGGCACCTATATTAGAAAAATGTTCCAATGGATCATCAGTTAAATCAGGCATGTCTGCATGCCGGTGCCTTTAGAGGGAAGACCCTCATCACAGTACAGCACCATATCCCAAAAGAAATTCAAAGAACTCAACAGAAACAAATCCATATTCTTTACTAACGAACTGTAAAGTACTTACAGATTAACCTGTTGCAAAGTATACATTTTAAAAGAAAATCCATTTCTCAGCAAGCACTGGCTTGCTGGTAGGAGGCTTATAAAGGAGTTTTTCAGAAGTCAACGTATTTTCCCATGGTGTAATGATTTAGTGTGTCAGGACAGCCATTCGGTAAAAAGATGGAGTAAATTTTGTGATATTTTCCATATCTGTAATCTTGCTGGGTTAAGGAAAGCTTTACTTTTGTTTCTCTCTAGTTTTAAAAATGACAACCTGATTTGACAAATGGCGCTGGTAAAACTCTACCCTGAAAACCAAGTACAAAAGATGTCATGAGAATCTTCTTTATGTTTGTCCAATGGTTTTTAATTTTCACTATTTTTTTTTTTTTAACAGATTTGTTGGTAGCTGGCAAATTCATCACAGGATGTTAAGGCAAATTCTTTTTTTTTTTAGCCTGGTGATTCTTTGATCATTCTTCAGTCTTTGGTCATTCAGTCATTAATATTTCTGTTGATGACATACATGGTGAAAAAAAATTGGCAGCTTTTCCCAAACTGGCTTCACCAATGGAAAAAAGCTTTTTTTTTTTTTTTTTTTAATTTGTAATGAAACACTGGTGACTCCTCAGGCAAAATGAATAGGCAGCTATACAAGCAGGTGCCATTTCTCTCTATTTGCTTTTTCCTTTAGCCAAAAGAAAAGTTTAATGGAATATGTGTATTTGTATTTAGTATGTCTAACAAATAGTTCACGTGTATGAAATGAAAAAAATAACTGCTGAAAATTATATAGGCTTATATAAATAAGATTTCACACACATACACAAAGACAAAAGGGTGATTTGGGAGGGGAATTCCAAGAAATAAAAACAGTTAAATAAAAACAGTAAAAGTGGTTACTATTGAGGACTGATTTAAACAAAAAAGATGCCAAATTCCATGCTTTAGTCAGATGTATACTATACTATCTTGTGTTTCTTTCTTTTTTTGTGTGTGCATTTCTTTAAAACCATTTGTTGCTGTATTTAAGGGGTATATAACGGAGTATGTTTTTTGTAATGACACTTAGCATTTATTATTTTGGATCCTCTACTATATGAACATTGTCAGTATTTAAATATTATTTTGCTAATGGGGTTAGATGTAAAAAATAACAAAGAAAAGTGTGCAGGTGTATTCTGTGGCCCAGAAACTTCTTATGAAAAGGACTGATCGTGCTCACATTGTCAGCCAAGATGCTGTTTGATGAGAGCTAATAAAACAATGTGACAATCCCCAAAATGGAAAGATAGGAATCTTCAATCTTAATGAAATTTAAGGGTTTGAATGTGTTTAATTTGTTTTCAAGTTTTTTTTGCAAAACAAGAGGTATTTATTGCCTCTGCTTCAGCCCCCTTCCTTGCCCAATACCTGAGCTCCAGTTCTTTGGTCCTCTTTGCTAAAAGTGCATCTCCCCCAACCCTTTCTCTGCTTAAGGCTATAGTTACAGTCATTAATTTTTAAAAGAGGAAAATAAGAAATTAAATCGAATTAGAGAAAGACCTCTTTGTCCTAGGTACTGTACAGTATAGTGTTTAAAAAGTCAGAAAATATGTTAGCAGAAAATGCCTAGCCTGTAATTTAGATAACAGCCCAGACAATGAGCGGGCTTGTTAATTGTAAAGGCTGGTGGAGAGCTGCCAGTTACACAGCTCTTCTTTCTATGTCCCATTGCTAGTGTCTGCTCCAGATGGAGACGGGAAGTAACTTTTTTAGTTCAGGTTGAGCTCTTTTAGAAAACATTTTTTCTTTTTCTGCATTTCCACGAAAAGTATTCCCTGTGTCAGGATAGCCGTGGGGGTTCGTAAAGACTGAGGAGCCATTGGGAAGCACGTGGCGACGTGCCGGATGGGTGGGCCGCAAGCAGGGTAAACAGCACCCTATAGGCCATGGCCACGGGCGCTCTCCCGGCCGAGCATGCGGTCTGCCAGCAGCAGCCTGGCCACATTACTCAACCCCAAACCATCCTTGGAGTCGTGTGATGCTCGGGGCGGACGCACCTCAGCCGCCGCTGCCTGAGCACGGGGCTGCGTTTCGGCGGGCTTTGGGGCGCCCCGTGCTCCGCGCGCTGTGCTGGCACTGACCTACACTAGTTCCAGCAGTGGTGCGATCTAAAATGCGTGTGGCTGGACTGACGCAGTGGAGTCCCACAGAAAGATGCACAGCCCCACAGAAAAGGCTGTTTTTAGGTGTTTCCACCAAGTGCTTCATTTCTTGCACAGTCTCCTTTACAGATTCGTGGGACTGTGTTTTGTTTTTCATTTACTATTTGAGCTGAAGTATCTAGCCACTGGGATTAGACACTCTGGAAGAAATGGGCAGGATGGACACTTTGCTCTTTGAGAAAAATGACTTGTCACAAGGGATGGAGCTTTGTGGCATTTCTCCCCTCTCCTCTCGCCTCTTTGTGTAGGCTTGTCTTACAGTTTAGTAACTTTTTTTTTTTTAAACTTTTTTTTTTCTCAATTGTGCTTCACTTGAGAAGATGACAGTGGATAAGTCAAGATTTGTACGTCTCTGTTGTAATGCGGGAATCCGAGGAGGATATGAAGAGTCTGCACGTGTGTGTGTGTGCGCGTGTGTGCATATGCCTGCGCACGAGTGCCAACCCGGCTACTTGTGGGATGAATTTATTTGGGAAGGGATCTTGTCAGCAGCTGGTGGCTTCCTCTTGTGACCTGTGCGGCTTCCAGAGGGCTCGAGACGGTTTAGTGGTGATGAATTGGCAGGCTTGTCACTAAGCTGTAAATCATGGACCTGCCTTGCTGCGCTGAGGTGCGAGCCTGAGATTTAAAGGAGGTCAGTGTTTTCCAATGCTGCAGAGCCTATAAAACTCTTAAACCTTCTTTAGTGAAGGAAGTACCACTGTTACGAATAAAGTAACATTTCCGCTTTTACAATCCCATCGCTACTCCAAAATGATCTAATTGTAATTTATATTATCAATTAAATTGCAATTAAATAAAAAAAAAATCAGGCCCTGAATGATTCCATCCTGATTTGACTTTAATTCCTTGTAGTTTCAGGACAGGTATATGAGAAACAAGAAATCTCCCTTGTTTAAATGTCACTTGTAAAATAATATTAGCACTGTTGAAGGTTATGCTGATGTTTCTAAAAGGAAGATGGGTTTTTGTACAGGCTCTAGACTTTCAGACATTTGAAATTGTTGGATGCATATTCATGCCACATATAAAATACATATCCAAGATATATTTTTTCACTCTGTGTATTTTGTTTAATAGTCTAAAGCCCTGTCTACCTGACATACTGTGACCTTATATTAAAATTACTTCAGCTCACTGTAAATAAGCTGCTGAGTCTGTGCCACTTACTGCAGAGCAACCACCACAGGTCCTAGCAGCACTGCGACTCTACTCATTATGACCAAGCCTTTGCCTTTTGCTTCTGGCCAACCACCTCAGCTATCCTGGCCTTTTGAAAAAAGCTTTTATAAAAAATGAAATGAGGAAGTACTGAAATGCTGTATTCCAATGGTTAAAATGTTTTTCATTTTAATTGCTCAACATATATTATGCATTTATTACAAGATATCCAGAAGATTTTCACTTTACTTTAGAGATACAGTGAGTTAAACCTTGAGTGGACTATATATTTCTGATATCCTTGCAAACTTTAAAACTGAGCCTTGTGAAAAAGTATTTTAAAAACGTGTCATTAGCTATGGAGTAGATATATGCACACACATCTGTGTAATTGGACCGAATGAGAAGCTTTAGATTGAATTTCATTTTCTTTG
This sequence comes from Crypturellus undulatus, assembly GCA_013389825.1. Classification (NCBI taxonomy): domain Eukaryota; kingdom Metazoa; phylum Chordata; class Aves; order Tinamiformes; family Tinamidae; genus Crypturellus; species Crypturellus undulatus. Next base: position 1,227 of record VWPW01006880.1, on the reverse strand, counting down.
CACTGAATGTGAATTGTCTTTCCATGATAAAAGTCTGGCAGATTATAATCAGCATGGAGAAAGGGTGGTTCTCAGCAACAAGGTTTGACAGAGTATCAGCAGGATTTCACCCTAGAATGCTTTGCTCACATGTAATCCGGTTATTTCAAGTACAATCAACTCAGTCTAAAGTTTGCATGTTTAATTGAGTAGTGCCAAAGGCTGAAATAATTTTCACTTAAGCTCATACTTTTTTTTCTTTTTAAAAAAAAAAAACATTAAACAAATATGGGTGTACATATGACCTCAGAAAAAAAGACTTTTTGGCCTTTATGCTTCTTCCCTCTGTAATTAAATGGACCTTCAGAAATGGGCCTGAAATGGTGTGACAGCTAAAGACACTTGTCTGGAAATCCCACAGCATGATAGCACTTAAAATTTTGACCTCTATCTTTGGCCTAGATTTGCAGATAGCTGTTAGATAGCTCTTTTGTGCACTACTTCTGGGCCTGATTTTGAATAGCCATGAGAGTGGCAGAATGCAATCACTAATGGTAATGATATTCACATAGAGTGCTTTCAGGCCAAGGATCTCCAAGTATCTTCAGAAAAATAAGTTATTAATATCATTTTGCATAGAAGAAAATGGGAGTCCCTAGTGACAGATAAGTCAGAAGAACTCAGAAAACTAATGGCAGTGTTGGAAACAGCACACAGGTAGCTGTGCATCACACCGGGGTGAACCTCCCTGGTCCTCCATGGCTTTTGTAATAAATGATTGCTGAGCCAGGGGCAGGAGGCCCGGAGGTCACAGTTCTACGCTCACTTGTTTGCCAAGTATCTCTGCTGTGTGATAGTATCACGTACGACTGAACTCCGTTGGTGTTGAAATGGTGTGGCTCAACCGGTTAAATTCCGGGCCTTTTTGGTATGTTTTTTGTTTTGTAAAAGATAGAGTTTGACTCTTCCCAGTGTACACTTTATACTGCTGTGAGCAGAGCTGGGCTGCTAGAGCCAAAGGTTTCCTCAGGGATTCCTCTGTTTGCGTGCTTAATTTTTAATCTGCTCTCTAGTAAATGTTAAAAGAAAAGAATTGGTTTGTACAATGTCAGACCCACCAACGTGTGTTAGAGGTAAGCTGAGGGCAGGCAGTGCACAGAACAGAGGCACGGAAATAATTTACGAGCAACTTTCAGGGGAATTTCTAGGTGGAAAGCGTGCTACAGCCCCGCTTTTCCATTGCACCTT
>VWPW01006879.1:0-18281 GCA_013389825.1 Crypturellus undulatus | reverse complement strand
GTTTTTGTGTATGTGTTGCTACATTTTGGTAATTGGTAATGTTTCTTTTTCATGTCTTGCCTAGAATTATGATAAAAAAATACATGGTCCTAATGAAACATTTATATTAAATTCTAAAGATGTTTTGACAGTTTCTTGTAGGTTGTCTGAGTGCAACTTTTAGAATTAAAAATTTTTCTGTGTATGTATGTGCATATATCTATATGTGTGTGTGTATGTGTGTTCTAGTTGTAAATGCAAGACAAATACTTTAAACTTACGCCTTGGTGCACTTTTGAGTGACTGCTCTCTCAAAGTTTATTTTCTGAAGTGAAATGAAAAATGAGACACTTCTCATGTCGGGGGATGATCTGGTGACAGCATCAAGAGCTCTTAAGTTGGCCACAAAACAAAATGCTGTGACGTTAGTAGCTACAGATGTGTAAACCCACAGTGTTTTATTTAAACTTGTTTGCCTTTTCATTCAAGTCCTGCCCCTGCTAGCGAGATGAGCTCCATGTGCCTGACGTTCTGCTACGCGTTTTGGACTTCAACCAGGTTATGGTTTGTTCCTGGGAAGGGGAAAGACCCAGGAGCTACCACTGCCCTTTTAAGTGTGTGTCAGGAACAGTTTGGCGTCCTTTGAGGAAGTATTTGATGTTTGAGTTCACTGTCTTTACTGTACTAGGTTGAACTGACAGGTTAATTTTATGTAATTACTGTTTAGTTTTTAAAGAGAAAGTTCACTTTAATTATATCATTGCTGTGAGAATAATTTTTCGTATCAATTCTAGTGAGGTTTTTCTCCATCCTACTCCTTGTTAAAGTCAGCTAATATTTTTGGATTGTTTTTATGATACTTCGGTTTTATCTACTGTTGAGTTTATTTGTTGAGAATGCACAACTGAAGCCTTAGTAGGAGGCCATTCTACTACCAACTTTATAAGATTTTATAAACCATTTTCTTTGCAAGTTGGAATCTCCCAAATCATCTTCTTCTGCTTCACTAAATTACCCAAGAATGTTATCAGTATCAAATGATGTGAAAGCTTGGAAAAAACATTCCCTATCAAAAATGTCATGTGCCTTTTTAAGAAACGTGGGCTCAAACTGACAAAGGAGCTTGAGAAATTGTAGGCCTGGATGTTTCTGTGCTTAATGTTAGAGCCCCTGGTCTTGGCAGGATTAGCAGTGCTCTATCAGATAGCTTCTTATCTGCATATGTTGAATCCGATTGCTTAAAAAAAAAAGTGTGTGTATATATGTAGTTCTGCACTCTGAGATTTCTGAGATGGGGAACTTCTAAGTTATTTGAATACATCTGAAATACCTGATTTTTTTTCTTGTTCCTGAGCGTTAGTAAGTAATGCTGTGAAGTGACTCTGAAAAGTAGATCTATAGTATGATACTTTTAACCTTACCATTTAAAGAAGAGAGATCAATTGTATGTAATAACCTATTGGTTAGAGAAATAAGAGAGCTGTATTCTAATACCTGTTCTACCCTCTTGACCAGTTTCATTGTGGAAAGGTAACCATCCACCTGCCTCTTTCTTCATGCCAACCACAAGCAAAAGCCCTTCACTGAAGCATATAGTGAGCTAGCTGTGGTTTGGGGGAGGAGTACCATTTATATGAGGTTTAGGCTCTCAACATAAAACAACTGTTTTTTTTAGTCTCTATTTTTTTCTTGAAAAACGTGGAGTGAGGAAGAGCATACATTACATTTCCATGTCTGCTATACTGCTGTGAGTTGGAGCAGTGGTGACTTCATGGCTGTCAGCTGAGGGTTGGAGAGATGTCCTTTCCCTGGGACTGGGAGTCGTGCAGGATGGGGTGCGCGTTCAGATAACTGGACCATACAAAATCTAATTCAGTCCAAGGAAGCAGGGTGACGTGCCCCAACCTGCATCAGCTTCAGTTTTATAAAACTGCAGTCATAATGGTTATCTTGTGATTTTTTTTTATTGCAATTAAAGAAAAAAAAAATACAAAACAGTGTAAAACCAATAAACACTGTTATTTGACAAACCTTTTATGTGAATCATTTTTAACAAAATTCTTTTTATCTTTCCTAGGATATCACTACTTTAACTGGTGTTCCAGATGAGCACATCAAAACCAGAAAAGTTCACATTTTTGTCCCAGCACGTAACGCAATGCAGGCAGGAGTCAACAACACAAAGAAGTGGAAGATGGAATTTGATAACAGGGAGCGCTGGGAGAATCCTTTAATGGGTTGGGCATCTACGTGAGTAGTTACTGAATTTGGATATATTTTCCTGCTGTATTTATCTTCTACAGTTGTGTGAACTTAACCTTAGAACCTCCTTTCTACCTGCTTGTCAATCTGCTTGTCTTTTAATGTACCTACAGTTGGTAACTGCAAGTTGCTCACGTAATTAAATTCCGTTTAAAAACAGAAAAAATCACCTGGAATACCTTGGTTTCCTCCTAAAATCGACTGAGGATACTCATGACCTCTAACATCTCTGTTGCATTACAATTATTTTACAGTTATTGCCAGTTATCAGTATATTAGAGAAAAGATTGAGAATTAAGAATTGTATTAAAATATTAATTACATTAAAATGCCTGTTTTACAACTTAAAGCCTCGATGTATTAATGGCTACCTCTTAATCAGGTCTACAGGTTTCTAACCTTTTCATCTTAAGCATATTTAAACTACTGTTTCAGAAGACAAAATTTCAATGCCTTTATATATATATAAGATTTGGTGATTCCACTAGTGAAAACAACCACTACATTTAGCGTGATTGTTTACAATCGCTATATGGTTGGGTGATAAATGACCTACAAGATCCCTTTCCCTCCATCTCAAAGTGTCTAGCCATACAAGTATGGTCTATTTATACCTCTCACCAGATTATGATATTGTAGCAGTTGCCAATAACACCTGCTTTAATCCAAGTTGAATTTAACTTTTCTTTTAATCTCCCTTTTATTTTCAACTGACTTCATCTTCTCCAAACAAAGTATTTTCTGGATAGGGTTTTGTGTGATCTCAGCCAAAATAATGGCTTTCAACCTCTCTAACATTTGTATCCATTTATGCCAAATAAACCACCTAAAAATAAGCTGTGTTAGTTCATCTGTTAAATTATTGTGGAGTAAGCGTATTGTGTGAATTTAAAATGGAAAAGCTATTTTGAATGACTCCCTCTGAATACAGTTTTATTTAGGTATAGAGGAAGGGGTATTTCCCATGTAAACAAGCTCCAAATAGGCCAAAAGTGAGTGCTGTGTTGTGAATTGACACCACTGGGTCAAGGGTTTTGTAAACTAGTTTATGTTTGTTCGTTTTTTAAGGAACTCTCCCAAGGACTATTAGTGGACATTCGGGTAATTACTGTTGAACATCCAGAAATATCTAAGAAAAATGTCTTCCCTTCTAATTTCTGCAAAGATTCTTCTGCTGGTAGAAGTATTCCCATTTACTTTTGATTAGTGTAATGGGATTAATTAATTACCTTTTTTCCTTTATGCTCCAACTTAAAATCCTTACGCACATGCCTTTGCTATCTCTCTATCATGTTACAGTCTCATGTGTTCTTTCCACTGTATTTTTGTCACCTCTTCTTGGATATATATTTTTTTCCCCTTGGGAATTACCTGTTTGTAGAGCCAAATGAAATGAATCCATGACATTTTCTGAAGAAAACTTCATCTAAAAGATTTCATTGCAGGATTACCCATGGATAGTTGTTGAATATTTCTTTTAATACAAAGTTGTAAGCAAAGAAACATGGGAAACTTATGGCTTGTATTCTGTAGAATCTCATACAAGAACAAAATGGAGAATCTCTGTAATAATTGATAGAGATGTTAGAAGATAGGAAATTCTGCAGCACTATCATTACTAAAGCTCTCAGGACATCATGATCTCTCATTCTGAGCTCCACAGTTTGCTCGCAGATTATCACAAATGGAAATATGAATAGCTCATTTATGGAAAGAAATCAAGCAACTGTATTAAATAGGATGAAAGATGATCCTACATGAAAGTAAAACAAATCATTTCTGTACAGTCTTCATTTCCAAACTGCTTCTGTCCTAGAAGGCTTTTCAGCAAACTCATATAGTACTGAGCAGGCACAAATCCTTGGCTACACCTCAGATGGACATCTCTCTGCTTCCTGGTAGCATTCCTATTAAGTAACATCCTTTTCCCACCCCAACATGGAAGAAGGGAGCAAGCAAAAGCTGTCGCAGTACTGCAGGATTTTGATTGCTTGATTCAGCACTGATTATGGGGATTCATTCATAATTACTGATTCTTACCACCCTTGTAAGCTAAATTTTTAGATTTCTTTAAGAAAGCTTATCTTAGTGGCTTGTGCAAGTATAAATTCTGCCTTTATTCTGTTCTTATTTTAGCGGAATATATCGGATATATAGAGAACTCCATTTGTTCCATGTGTACATCAGATAAAATTACGCTGTTGTCTTTGCTGGAAGATTCCCCCTTATCTCCTCCTCCCCACCTCCCGTCACAGGCTTTGTCCTTCACTGTAAAGAGTTCAACGTATCTTTGATTGCTTTTTTCTCTTCATTTACCCTTATGTCTTCAAAGCAAGAGAACAGTTGAGCATCAGCCCCTTTTGTAGCTTGTTGCAGTTTGGGCTTGTTTTGTCAGTTTTTTGCCAGGTTCCCTGTGTTGTCTCAGGGAGCATTATGGAAACATTTTTGCAGCTACAGCAGATTTCTTATTTCTGTAATAATTTTGTAGGTAAATTTATAGAACCATTCTTATTTTCATAAGTTTTGTTGTTTATATAGCAACAAAATTAGGTTTGTTTAACATCAAATTAAGTATTTTGATTTTTACTGAGATTTAATATGTTTTGCTTTTTGCTTGTGTTTTTGAGAAATAGCTGATGATGTGAAAATAATCTCTGTGTGATCAGTTAGGTAAAACAAAGTTCAGGAACCCAAGCTGCTAAGTTGAGGCCTGATGTTTGATTGCTGTGCTTGAATAAATTATGGAGATCATTTGACTTCAGCTAGGTTGGAGTTCTGAATTTATTCATACACTTTTCAATTCCTGCGAATTAATCTTCTCAGGAATCTTCTGCTTGCCTGGATATAATACTCTCTTCTGGCTAAGATTATTATTTCCCTAATTGTTTTACAGACTGCTCACTTTCTTGAATTACCTTTAACATTTCAGTCTCAAAAAAAGGTTCCTCGCACTGTACATAGCTTTCATATTTAAAAAGATTACTGCAGAGCACTTAAGTTGCCTCGGCAGGTAATAATTAGATTTATTTGTTGAACAAAAAATTTAAGACATTGGTTTCTGGAGAGAGTTGGGAGGAAGGGAATTGATTCAGTAAACTAAAAGAGCAAAAGATTGTCTGCACAAAGTGAGCATTAATCCTTACAATAATTTTTAAAAGAGGATTTTGAATCGCAGAAATTTGAGAATGTTGTTTTTGAAGAATTATACTAAAATAATTTTTTAATACGGCATATGGGTAGCACTTGAGATATGGATATGGTTAAGAATTTCATGTTTCAAATTTGCTTAAAATTTGCCGTCTGATTTCTTGCAGAGCTGATCCTTTATCCAACATGGTTCTTACTTTCTCTACTAAAGAAGATGCCATTGCCTTTGCTGAAAAAAATGGTATGTATTAGGTGTGATGGGTTTTACAGACAATCTTGATAAAGATTTTCTGCTCTGCTTCACAAAGTATTAGACCATTAGTGCTCTGCTTGAGGAATTATAAAAAATTTTGGGGAAGGGAGGGAGGAGGTTGTATTTCTGAGGGTGAGGAAGACATTGAATCTAGACCTTCCACCTCCTAGAAAAGTACTGCAACCTCCCAGCATTATTTCTGTAATACTTCTGCAATGCTATCTGTGTTTTTAGTGAGAATGGAGACCTGCTCATGTCTAGAAGAAAAGGTAGTATGAACACTTTGTCTTTGAGAGTATTCCAGATGGAGGGCCCCCAAGGGCCTGATAGTCTGATTTTTTATTTTTATTTTTGTTTCTTGCCCCACTAAGCCTTGGCATGAGCACCTCAATACCGGTTAAGGAAGAACTATCACAACACCTGTGGATGACAATCAGAAAAGCTAAAATTAAGTGTCTGCCAGCTCAGCATGGGCTTTAGTGTTCCTTAGGTTATGGTGTGGGTTATACCTAACTATGTATGAAATGTGCATAGTATTTTCTGCATAATGTTCTTGCATTAGTAGATTCAGTATCAGATATAGCTGGATGCATACATTTTACAATATTTCGTTCTGCTTTTAGAAAGAAATGAGAAGCTTAAAGGTACATTTACAGTGGAATTTGGCTTCTAAACTGAGGTACTAGTGTAACATACCTAATTCTAGGAACCCAATATTGACCTCTCTGTCCTTTGCATATGAGCCATCCAAGTTTTCATTAACAAAGTTCCTTAAGAAGAATCTCAAGTTTAGCATCTGCAAATTGGGGTACACGAGCTATTTTGGAATGATTTCAGACTCAGCAAATCTCTCTCACTTGAGCCCTTCAGGAACCTCAGGCAAGTTCTCTCTCTTCCTGTCCCCGCTGAGGTATCTCTTATAGTAGCACTGAATAGAGTGACAGGAGAATGGTGTGAAGCCAAAGCAAGAAGGTAACACTTATAACTGCAAGAAATGAGAAGTTTAATCTGAAACCGATTTTGTTCTGCTTTGTTTTGCTTTTTCTGCTCTCTGAATTCACTGATGCAGTTGTTTAAAACCACCACAGCTTTAATAACAAGGATGTAGGGTTTTTTTTTTTACTCCACAGTAGTCTTTACTGAGGTGATTAGGATGTTCTCCCAGAAGTGGTGAAATCTGCTTTATACCCCCATAGTTTGTATGTGCGAGTTCTGGTCAGCACTAACCTCCCACTGTGTTGTGGTATTTCTGTGGAAGTAAACCCTGCTCTGTGTCGTGAATAACTGAACTGTACCAGAGTGTGACGCCTTATCACACATAGCTGCTTCGTGCTATACAAAGTTAGGTGTAAGTAACGTGGGCTTTGGGGTAGCTCTGGCAGCCCAAGTCACCACGCTGGCAGTTGCAAATCTCTTCAGAGGCCCTTCCCTTCTCTCTACCTAGTTTATAAAAAGATGGAGCGATAGCTCAGAGCTGTAGATTCCTTTCTGGGAGTCAAGGATCTCAAAGTTAGGTGTTGTAATGTTGAATGTTGCTGATAACAATGTGTGTCTCTGGATCTCATTCTGACTGTTTATTCAAGCTTGTATTTTAATCAGAACAGTAGGAGAAAATCAACGCTGTCACAGATGGAAAGAATATGTTTTTCTTTAAATTGCCATCCCATATTTCTTATGCAGAATACTAAACCTGGAAATTAACATTGGTTCAAATTACTTACAAAAAAGAAGAAAATGCTTCTGCGGGGTTTGTGAATACATAGAATTGAGGTGCAGCAGCATGACAACTAGTGTATTTTACTACTTTTATTTTGATATGTAAATGTGTCTCAAGTGCTTCATGTGAATAACAGCTTACTGAATTCAGCCATTGTGTGTACAAACATAGGTAAATGCCTTAAAAATGTAAAGATTCAGGTGTATGTCAGACATTTCCATTTTTTTCACGTTTTTGTTTTAAAACTAAGGAGGAAATGTGTTCTCTTTATTAGTATCAGTTAAAAACACATTCATATTACACTTCTGTCTTCAACTCCAGCACCTTAACTTTGAGTGAAATGTTGCAGCTAGAGAGACCAAACTTTGGAATACTGAGTGCTGCTCTGGCAAATTTCCAGGCACCTGGAGGCTGCAACCCATCTCCATATTGATTTCCATAAACACTAATGTCTCCACCCCCTCTTTTTTGACATTTTTTTAACATTTCTCTTGCTTAACTATCATATAATTTACTTGTCTTCTGCCACTTCATTGCCTTCCCTCTCACTTCTGATTTTCTATGTTCTTAAAAAAATGTAAGTATCTTAATCCTTTTCAATGCTGAAGGCTTTTTTAATTTGCTCTTCCTCTCTTTGGTCTTCTCACCACTTCTTCTTTTTTTNTTTTTTTTTTTCTTGCTTTCCAAAGTCTCCTTTCTCTCCTGTACTTTTCAGATTGGTCTTCTGTACATCCAGTCTATGTGATGTTACACAGTTATGTAGCCATGAATTCACAGGGTTGCACACAGAAACAGACAGTGTTCCCTGTTGAGGTTCAGTGATGACTATCAATTTTTTTTTCAATATATCTGTCAGGAGCAATGAAAATTGAAGTATGCAGTATGAAGCATGATGAAGTCTGACAATTATGAGAACAGGCGTATGTCACATTTATGGCATTTCTGTAGTCTCTGCTGCCAACTACAAAGGAATAAACTAGTGGATGCCTATCTGGAGGAAAAAAAGATTAAAGTTAAAAGGTTTAAGTCGCATTTGCCCTGTATTATATGCTGTGCATGTTTAGAATTCTCTTTGTTTCTTGTCTTGTTCTGCCTTTCCTCCCGTTGCCCCCAGGCTGGAGCTATGATGTTGGAGAGAGGAGAATTCCAAAACCTAAATCCAAGTCTTATGGTGCGAACTTTTCTTGGAACAAAAGAACAAGGGTGTCTACAAAATAGTTTGGCATTGGCTATCTGTCTGACTGTTAATAAAGTCAGCTGTGCTGTATTTATAGGCCATGTATAATACATCTCTTAATCTCCTAATAAATTTGACCTTAAACTACAGATGCATCTTGTGATGTCTATTTAAAATGTTTTTGATGTCTCCAGTTGAACCTGTTACAAACTTCCCTATATATAGAGGAGATTTGGAGTGTTCGTACTTCTAAAAAATTACTATACTAGGGATCTATCAAAAGGAATGTTTGAAGTTGGCTGCAATTTTAAAGATTGTCTTTTGTCTTTCATCGTAACTTTATTTTAAATAACTTGTTTAAACTTATCATCAGCCCTGTGTGTACAAGTTATATCAGTAGAAGCTAATACCTTGATATATACAGGAAAAAAGTCATCAGTGAAATAGTAAAGTATCATATACAGAAGTTAAAATTGAGTGTTATGTAGTCTACTCCCCAGAAATATATGGTGTTTAAACTCCTTTCTGTGCAAATTAAAATTGTAATTATTCCAGAGGCATTCATGGATTGAATAGAAACTACTGTTTTTTTTTTTTTTTTTTTTTTTTTTTTTAAAAAAACAGGAAGTTTGGTCCAAAAGACTGAGTTTATAATTTTTTTTTTTTTTTTTTTTTTTAAAAAAAAACNTACAGGAAGTTTGGTCCAAAAGACTGAGATTATAATTGTTTCTTTTTTGATGCTTTTCGAAAATGAAGCTAAACTAGTTAAATATTTACGGAGTACATCAGAGGAGCATCAGTTGCCTGCCATAGCATCAGACCTATCAGTAAATACTATACCATATTAGTTATATAATTATATTTCTGGTTTCTTCTTGCTAGTTACATATTTTTCTGCATTGAGGTTTCCTATTACATAACAAGAGAGGTGGTGATGGTATTTCAACCTTAAAACTGAATATGTAACCAAAACTTTATTTTGTGTTACATGAAATTTAAATCATTAGTTATTATGATAGACAGTATTAGTTTGGAATTCTTGGTCTTGCATAGATATTGCTTTTGATTTAATGCTTTTTCCTTCAACTTTTACTGAACATCAACTCATAATCACGGAATTGGATTACAAGGTGCTTTTGGGTATATGCACTTCCCCAGTTATACCTTTCCTCATTTGCAACTGAGCATTTTATCATAAATTTCACAGAAGAAACAGGTCAAACACATCTAATCTAATCTGTATCTGTATCTAATAAAGCTTATGTATATTATCCATGATATTTTAGGAAAAAGACATAAAACTAGTGTTGTCCAAATTTCATGATGTTCTTGTTTCAGTTTTAACCAGCTGTCCCATGTGCTGGCTCACATTTGTTTAAACCATTATTTTTGACCCAGTTTCAGTGTAGTCAACCAGTTGGCCGATGTCCTTACTTTCCTACCACAGTCAAGAACTGTTATTTCAGACCATCTTTCTGTTGAATTTGGAATTCTGCATTGTGCAGTAGAGCCTAAATTCTTCCAGCAAAGCACACCAGACTGCAAACCCAATAGTCAATTTTTCAGATAGTCTTAATAATGTGTTCTTAATAATAAAATGTAATACTCTGTTCTTAGTAATAGTGCTTGTAGAAAGGGCTTATTCTGTTTCATTGATATCTTAGCAATCTCTTTCTACAGTGAGATCCAGGTTATTCACTTCAAATCTGTGTGGAAGTCTTTTACATTTGCAGGTCATTAATTTGTGTCCGTAGAATGGGCTTTGGAGCCATTGTAGCTTGTTGGACTAACATGTGTCCTTATGAACATTACTGTGTGTCTTATTTTGTGAACATAAACATGGGATTCCAAACTACCTAAAGCTTCCCACATCAATCATGGTGCCCTCCAAGTATTCACAACTGAAGTCTGACTGATGCTGTCTAAGATACTTCAGCCTCCAAAGTTTTTATAGGTATAAGTCAGCAATGATCTCTGAAGAAACTGGGACATCATAGGCCTTTTGTCTATATAACTACTACTTCTTGTATTTGCTCTCCAAAGTATGTGATAATAACATAAATTTTTTAACAGCTTTTGTCCATATGAAAATCCTGGTGGACAGGTTTTAGGATGTTGGCCATTCTAGTATTGTGCATTCGGTCTTAAAAAAAAAAAAAAAAAAAGAGTTTTGGTTATATTTTAACTTTGCTAATAATCTCTATTTCTTTTCTTTTACCCTACCTATTTCCATATTTTCACCTTTCTGCCATCTTTTCCCAAGTTTCCTGCATATATTTTTGCATGATTATGTTGTATTTTAAATATACATTCATTTATGTCAATTCACTGATGATCCGCCTCAGGAAAAAAAAAAAAAAAAGAGATTTGCTGATTGCTCTGATCTGTCTTGATCTCGACAATTTATTAACTTTCCCTTATTGAAGCCAAATTAAGATACTGGAAATAAGTGTTCCTCCTCCTACTGCTGAATGCATGTAAAAATATCTAAGAAACCCTTTGCAGTATTGGATTCACTACAAAATGTAAGTGCATACCTGCATATACTTCAATATGTTTTGAATAGTTTGGATGTGAAATAAAATGAGGTTTTAAATTCTTTTGCGGGATAAAAAGTTATTCTGTAGGTGGGTAGCATTCCTAATTTCAGTGAATGATTTCATATTATAACAAAGGCCCTGAGCTTCTTAAAATCCTGATGTTGTAATGGAACTTAAAGACTGTCAAGAACCTAAGAGCACTGGTTCAGATTTTTAACTCTGTAGTCCTTAACTGTGTCATTTGATGGATAATTTAAAACAAATCAGACTAGTTAAAGTGATATTATGAAATGGAAGATTTAATTACCCTTATCTGTGAAGTTTTGTCATGTGGTAGGTAGAAGGGGAAAAGTGAATGCAGATTAATTTTAGCTTTTGCTTGTAATTTCATGCTAGGAACTTACGTAGTTTGGTTTTGCTGAGATAACAGTTACCTGGCATTGTGTTTGGTTAGTGGGCATGCCAGCATATTTTGTTATTTCAAGAAGAAAAATAGTGTAAATAAGCCTGAAAAAAGCTAATAATAAGAATGTCTTTAGGCAGTTGTATAATAAATTATGGTATGCCCGGTAATAGAGTTCTTGAAAAATCCTTGTCTGAGAAGGAAAGAAAGATTTATAGAATAGCTCACTTTCCACCACCACCCCCCCTTTTTTTTTTTTTTTTTTTTTGAGTTGTACAACAGAGTGGAACAACATCACCAGCATCAGAGGGTTTTTACAGTAAATGAACCCACTTAGCACAACAGGTAAATTAATTTGATATTAATTAATTTGGTATTGTGTTAAAACTTGAATTTTTATTAAGGTGTGGGTTCTTCGCATTCACTGTGAAGATCCTAGAGAGGCCCATGTCCTAAAATAGTCCTGCACAAGAAATGTTACCAAAATCCTTTTTGAACAAATTAATAAGAATAAATACAAAAGCAAGACAGTAGGCTTCTGCAGGAGTCCTAAAGGAATTTAAATGTGAACTTATAATCTGTAGATCAAATATTTTACTTAAAACTGCGTCTGTACCTGAATTGTAGAAGGTGGCAAATGTGATGCCAGTTTGCTTTCAAAAAAAAAACCCTGCAGACATTGCTGTGAACAGATATAACATAAAAGTGGTGAATCCTAGTGACTTTTTTAGAAGGAATTTGCTTTTTGTACCTGTTCATGGGAATTGGTGAATACGAGGGCAAGGTGATTCAGGTGCTCCTCTTGGAGTGCCTGGCATGAGGTGACTGTTCTGTAATATAGTGGTTATCCAGGCCACCCTATTCTGCTTGACAACATTTTATGATTACGTATTGTCTTTGGAGGGATATAAAGTCTTAGCATCTAAGATTATATTAATATTTAAATGAAATAAATATTTCCTGTAATACAGAATACGCACCAAAAACATCATAGTGAAACAATGTCTTTGCATGTCCCAATACAACAACTACAGTTAGTCTTAACAAGATATTTAGTAAGTCAAGAGAAGTGAAGAAAACTTGGGAAGATATTGTTTATTCAGGAATTAAACCTATAAATACTGGAAGGTGGTTCTATTTCCCTGTGTTATGCAAATAACAGGAGAAAACTCTTAGCATGTCTAGCAAGAAAAGCGGTTGTCCTTCAGTCTGATTCGATTGTCTCTAACAGGAATATACATACAAAGCTGTATTCATTCTGTTGAGATAATTTCTATGACTGAGTTCAAGCTGGTCATTGTTGCCTTTTGGTTTTTATTGGATATGGGAACTTAAACATGAAACTGAGCAATATTGGAAAACCTGAACTAAAATGTTCATTACAAGTAGTCCTTAGGTAATTCTCTGCTTATTACAGCACTTTTTTTTAGCCAATTCTTGGGTGTTTCACCATTTTGGTTAACAGATAATGTGATACCTTGTTGCCATGTAGACATTTTATCAAAATTATAGGGTACTGCTCAAAAATGTAATTTATTTTGTATCTTTTAAACTGCAGACTGATTCATTAACATATTGTATGAGTCATACAATTTTTAGCCTTTTGATGGTGCTTTTTTTCCCCCACTGTATTTGATGTGACAGATTTCCATTTTATTGGTGTTCTGATACAAAGTTATTTCACCAGTCAACAACCTGAAGTATAGCTTTTAAATATATAACACATCTAATTAATTATAGAAGATATAAAATCTGATTTTTATCAAATTTCACTGAAATACTGAGAAGTAAACTACTAAATAGTTTGCAACTATAGATAAAGATGTTTGCTTTACCTAAGCTTTCATGATCCTTAGATCTTGATCCTTTAGATCTTAGATCTAGATCTTAGATCTAGAACCTTTTTTCCCCAGTATTGTTTATTATAGATCTACTAAAGGTACATTTGGTTCCAGAGGGGATACAGAACCGCATTAGTGAAAATGCACAGTAACTAGGTCCCACATTTTGCACTAATTTTATAACAGACTGCTATGCAAGTCCTATGTAATAAACAAAATTACTTTTAGTGACTGGGCCGTGAAGGAGCGAAACCTGCCTCCCTGTGTGTAATCTAAATTTTAAAAACAACTTTGTCCTGGCCCACGTCTGAATCTTACAGCATCTGCTTTAAAATGAGGTGATGTGAATCCTGCTTTTCTGCCATGTGCATATCCCACATGTAGACTCGGATTCCTTTCCTAGCTGATGGACTGTGATTCATTTAGCTAGTGTTGAAATCTGAAGCAAGTTGTGCTGCGCTTTAGAAGTACTTTTTTGTCTACTGACATAGGTGTGATGTGAATGCTAAATATTTATATGTCTCAAAAGAGAGACTAAACAAATAATTGGGAAAAAATTCATTAAGGGTTATTAAATACAGAGAAGCCATCTCCACCTTGAAGTCCCTAAACCACTAATGGCTGGAGACTGTGAGAATGCACAAGGATCCTCTGAGCCAGCAGCCCTGCAGAGCCAGGCAGCTGCCCACACTTGCTGCCTGTCAGAAATGGGCCTTGCGTACATGGACCCACTGTAACCACTTGTACACGCTTTACATAGGGCTATAAACAGATTTAATTAGTGAAGCTCCTTCCATCTTCCTGGTAAACATGTGAAGTTTAATCATCAATACCACTCTTCTGTCTGAGAGATAATTACCTTCTGAACACTGAAATATTTTCTAACCAAGGGATGTTGAAACTGTCGAGTCTCTATCTCTAGATCTGACTCTTCTTGCTTTGCACAGCTTAAGTTTGAATTACAGATATATTTTTACTTTGTCATATTATCTCAAGTTTCTTCCCGTTTTTTTACATCTCCCTTAAAAAAAAAGGGGGGAATGACTGAAGCAACTCTCTCCACTACCATGATTACCTAAGAAACCTTTTCTTACTGCTGTTTGCTTTTGGTGGGGAGAAGAGTGGTAGTTTGGAGGTGGTTGGGGTTTTTTTATTGTTTTTATTTTTGTCTTTTGCTTTGAGACCAATGGAATGGCTCAGTAGGTATCTAGGTCCTTCTTGTGTCTTAAGATTCCCTATGCTTTTTGAACTAGATGCTACCACTGAATGCAGTAAAGGAGGGGACAGTGTTAGGGATACTCGCTTCTCTTGATGTGACCTCAAAAATAGTTTCCTCATTTGCCATCAGTGCCCACCTTCAGCATTCAGACTGCAGAGCCCATGTTTGCACTTAAGCCTTTATCTTCCTGCACATATCCAGGAGAAGACCATGAAGGACAACATAGGAGTCCCATTGCAGGAGAGAGATGACTGACTACCTGAAATATTTGTAAAGAAAGATCTGCGTTCTGCCCTGGCTGCCTGTAGCTGGGGGAAGGCCGGTTGTGAGGAAGCACCAGCTTCCCAGTACACGTAGTGCCGCTGCTGCTGCCTCGTACGTGTTAGAACAGCACCTGGCTCCGTGCTCACCAATCGCGGAGTGCACCTTAGGAAATTGTCTCAGTCCAGGTTTCGCTTCTTGCCTCCTTTTCCCACACTGCGTGATGGCTTATCTTCAAAGCATTCCCCCTTTGCTATCTTCAGACAATTCTGGTGTGCAGGTGGAAGGCAGCTTTTTGTTTTTCCTCAACTTTGATCATTCCCATATGGTCTTTCACACATGTTCAGGGTCTCTTTCCAGGCTTGCTATTCAGTTTTTCTCCTCCTGGACAATTTTTCGGACCAGATTTCTACAAAAACAAAACAAAAACAAACACTCGTACACACAGGAACACAAAGTAATGTGGTTCTGGGGAGTATTTTGGATTCCAGACAAAAATAATTGTATGGTGCCAGGGATGTAGATCCATGGCCTGGCCTGGGGATGAATGTTATCAGGTATGAAGTCTTATCTCAGAGGAATGTTAACCTAATACGCAAACATTCATAATAGAAAACAAATGGTGTCACAGAAACAAAAAATCAGTTCTTACTGGCGCCTGTTGGGCCTTTTGTTCTTTTCCATAGGCATTGACCTAAAGCTTCAGAGTCACTCACTGAGTGATGTGGTTATGTGTATTCCATCTTTGTGCTATGTTTTCTGGAGTTTGGAATTTCTTTTTTGGCCAGTAGGCTCGGCATCCTACATCTGTGCACTTGAATGACCTTCACCATCTCCTGAGGGCAAAAAATGGCAGCATATAGCCAACTGTCTCAGCCGTGATTAGAATTGCTAGTAGTGTCTAGGTACGGAACCCGTTTAATCTGAGGCATGTCATTAATCTAGGGTAGCTTTAAAAGATGTTTTATTTTTAGGCCTTATTGTAAATTATTTTTTAACTTCACAGAGTTCTGTTTTTTGAGTTGTCAGCAGCACAGAGTTTTCTGTGATCTTGGCAGCTTAGAAAACATTCTATAGTGAATTAAATAGTGTTGAGAAATGTTGATTTGTTGAAATAATTGTGATTTGTGGGATTTTTTTTGCTTAAGCAAGTACTAGTTTTGAAAGACGTAACTTCAAATCAAAACCACTTAGATTACATGAAACTAGGTAACAGCTGGAAATTACAGTACATCGATAAAGGACATTTGAGAGAAACATTTCTGGAAACGCAGGATTTGCACCTGCTTCTCCTACATCACAGGTGAATTCCTATAAGTTATGGGATTTCTCACCGTTTTGCTTGCCCAGATAGTGCAAAGAATAGGATTACTTCAAAGACAGGACTGGAATAATTCTAAACCAGGTCATGGTACTCTCCTAGTAGGGGAATGACCCAGGTCTGATTTGGAGTCGGAACTTTGGTGTGGATCTTATATCTCTTAGGTAGCTGGTGTGACTGTTATTTGCTTTAGTTTATTTTTTCTGTTGCTCTTTATTTTTCTTTGCAAGGAACTTCAAAAGCTTTAGGTTTTATTTCCAGGCAAGATCCTCAGGGATAATATTTCCCCACCTACTTCTATTTAATTTAGAGAATCTTTTTTTTGCCAGATCTCAGGCAGGCTATGCTGCCTCTTAAATCTCTGCCACATATTGGCTCAGAATGAAAAAGAAATATATTTTCTAATGCCATCCTGCAGAATATAATTTACAAACTGTGGATTTCAGAGCAGCAACAAAGATCAGTAAAATTTAGGACAATTTTGAAGAAATTCTTGGTCAGTTATAAGCCCAAGTGTCTGGGAACACTTGTCATGTGCCATTAGGCATGTCCATTTCTCTCAAAGCCAGATTTTACCTTTGCTATATGCAAAAAAAAAATGGTTTGTTATCCTGGTTCAGAGACTAAAGCGCTAAAGCGTTCTGTCATGTTTAGGGGAGGATCCTGATGCGGGGTGTAAAGCTGTTCTCACCAAACTTCACCTGCAGTGATGCTGATAAGATTTGCAGTTTTATGTTCATCCAAATCAGCTCTCCTCCTGTTTCCCTGAGACCTGGGGAGTCTGATCAAATATCAGCATTTCCTAGAGCACTTTATCAAAAAAACTGTGTTAGAGTCTCAAAAATCGCTATGGATACACTGCATTTTTGATTGCACCCTTTCTGACATCATAAGGAGGGTGAGTGGGGGCCTTTGACTCATAAATTTTGCTTCTTAGATTATCTTTGTGTGAAAGAGGATCTTTTATGAATATTCTATTCCTGCTTCTTGAGAAACAATAGAAGTTCACTTTACCTTAAACAGCATATAGAATTTCTTCTTAAAATAGTTACAGCCTTCCATGACAATCGCATACCTAAATACTTCTTTTAAAGGCTTCATACACAATAGATATTAGAAAACTTTTTGTTGACCTTCATCTTGTCAAAGCATCCTCTACCTGATTGAGCTGTCTGGCTCTTCAGAAAATAACAAGGCATTCTGCAAGCAGTGCTGCACGTTTTCTCCCAAAACTTATCCATATGGATCACTAACTCAAATAATCCACATTAACAGATAGCTAAATGAGATTCTTCTCGCCAATCAGATAAAAGATACACTCCATAAAAGGTTCTGCAGCTTTTTTTGGAAATATTCCCATCTTTGGAGTACTGTGCCACCTGCTTATGCATTTATGAAACACTGCTCCCTGCGGGACAAGTCTAGGATGTATGCTTATTTTGATAAAATGCTACTTTAATCTTCAGGCAGACTCTAAGCAATTGCCTCCTGCCACTGAAGTCACATCCAAGAGTAGAATAACGCATGATACGTTTTCTCTCTCCTTTGACTTATTCCCACAAGCTAACTGTTTTTAAATATATATGTGTATTCAGTGCCCTGCTATTACAGAGCTTTTAACAGATTAATAAATGAAAGAAATTAAAGGCCTTTGATCTATCCTTTTGCACATGCGTAAAGAAAAGCGGTGGGAGTACCTGGTGCTCAAATGAAGACTATCCAACAGCTCTGGATTAAGTAAGTGTTCTGACTGTGCATATGCATAACAGATGCAGATTTGTTGCAAAAATATATTTTATAAAATAGCTATTGTAGAGGAAGCAACAATTTTGTCTCCTTTGAGTGGGTGTTTATGTATTTGCTCTTGGTGTCTTGCAAATGTTAATCCAGGGATAGGAAGAGATGCTTACCATCTAGCTAAATAAAGGTTGAAATGCTACTTAATCAAATAAGCTTACGTTCAAATGTTTGCCTGGGGGTACCCAACTGGTTTGATGTCTGCATACTAGTAACTAGTGCTAGGTGCTCTCTCTACATCCCATCCTATTGTATCTGCAGCTGAGTTGTAAGTAACATTATTTGGCATTACTCCATAGAAAGTAAATATATATTATATATATGTTTGGGGGGACTAATACTTCCAGTCAAATGACTTCTTACT
>VWPW01006874.1:0-10539 GCA_013389825.1 Crypturellus undulatus | reverse complement strand
AGAAATAATAACCCTAATAATGGCTTCTGTCCTCACTTAAAGCATTACAATTCTTCCCTCTTTTTAACAGCATGCAATCCCAAATATTTACTATAGCTAGCTTTTTCTTCCGTAGATGGGTTTGCTCCTTTTTTTTTTTTTTTGGTTCCCCGGTAGCTCACCTAGCCACAGTCCAGCTACGACACAACTGCCCTGGGCTCTTCGGCTCTCCGCGCTGGAATTCTATGGCTCTTCTCGCCGGCACCTCAGCTACCGGGCTCCGTCCCTGCCGATCTCCACTCGACCTGTATTTACACTATTTACTCATTCTTTCTGCAGCAGATCAATAGCTTGCACCTCCCAATAGAGGGTCTATTCATCATATTTGATTCCTCTCATAGAGACAATAAGCAGGAGGAGCTTAACAATGGCACTTTCTTCCTTAGTCACCGACTGCCCCATTTCTGCCCCGGCTGCTCATCTCCACCAGGCACATGTCGTGACGAATTTCACTTCTTGTGGATTGCCACCCAATCCACCCCAGATCTCGGTCCTGCCGAGCTGTTCTCCAGCCGGGTGCTCCCATCAGGGTGGTTGGCACAGCGGGCGGTGGTGGCGGCAGAGGTTCCTCTTTTGGAACAGTCCCTTCCCCAGCGGAAACCTCTTGTTCTGGGTTATTTTCCTCCGCAGCTTTCGGTAGCGGTGGTGGAGCTCTTGGTCGGCCACTACCCCCCTTTTTCTTCTTGTAGGAGAGGAATAGGGGTTGGAATGACCCCTGTTCCACTGGGGCGACGTGTACAGGGGCTGCGAATGGAGGTGGCCTTCGTACTACTTCCCTCAGTAACATCCAGGCTGTTAGTAATTTCAGTGCAACAGTGCTACTGCGACTGGCATTGTCCAAAAGGACATCACCTATCTTCTCCCACGTCGCTGGCTCATTTAGTTGCGATGGATCAGGGACTAAATCCCGCTCACGAGCCCATATTAGCAACTTTTCTAAAGTTCCTTTATCATATTTTATTCCTCTCACAGAGAGCGTATGTTGGAGGAGTTTCGTAATCCCAGCTTCCTGAAAATTCAGGGAATTCCCCATGTTCCTCCCCAGTCACATCCCGGGCACTCACCGACTGACCTCTGACCGCTGGAAGGTCACTGTTCGGGCGCCAAATGTTGGCAATGTATGCAAGACGCATACACAGTATGCATGAGCATAAGTCCAATTTATTGTCCGCACAGCCCACATATATATAGAGCGCTTCGCACACTAAAATAATTACCATTGTTTATCATAAATCTTCTGTCTCCAGCATGGTATGTACGCCTACATCCTGGCCTTGAGATAACTGGCGCCAGCGCTACTTGTATCTTGGTACAGCACGTGACTGCACACCAGGTGCTGAGGCCTCTCATCTTTATCTGAGAACCATAAATCCCACATTACATGCTACTGTCCACTCATCTTCTACCGTACTTGGTTGGTTGTGGATAACGGGCATGCATTCACACAATTGGTCCATGCACAAGTCCTTCTTTCACACTGACAAGCTTAATTACAGCTCTGTCTCGCCCAACTTTCTCATGCTTGCAGTTCAGGGACTTTCCAGGATCACATTCCTTCAGTTGAGGGAGTTTCTACTATCTTAGTTCAGCTCTTCGTAGCCACTTCCCATCGGAAAGCCTCCGTCCCTTAGATATGTTCCCACAATTCCCCTGTATAAATTGTTGTTAGCATGAAGATTTTTTGAAAATTCATCCCTCTAGGTTGTCTTTGATAATCTGGCTCCAAAGTTGGAGGAAACACAGAGGTTGTATCAAGCCCTGTTTTAACTCTCATTTAATAACATGGTGATTATTGATGTCTCATTGTAGTAGCTGCAGAACAGCAACAACATTATCAGTGTGTTCCGTGTTATCACCTGCAAGCTGATGAATCCAAAATCCCCTGGTATTTTTTTCCTGAAAGACTTGTACTGACCTATATATTTTTTGAGTTTGTCCCAAATTATAGCAGTTTCTACCAGGTTTCTTTGAACATTTGCATTGTGAGACTATTTTCCACAACAAAAGGACAGTCTTTGAATGGGGTCACTGTGCTTTCTCTTTGACTCCAAGGGGAAATCATATTTGACTAACCTGACAGCCTTCTATGATGGAATGACTAGCTGGATAGATGACAGAAGTGTGGGGGACTGGCTGGTACAGGGGGGTGCCCTGAGCCCGTCCCTGACTAAAAGATTTAGAGCAAGGCAAACAGGAAGAAGGTAGCCAACTGGCTAGAAAGATTAGAGCAAGATAAACAGGAAGATAGCCAGAGGGACTGGCTGGAAGAAGATAGCCAGAGGGCCTGGCTGGAAGAAAACAGCTGGGATAAACAATGCAGAGGTTATCTCTTCCTTGCACCTATCTGCCAGTCAGAGAAATACACATTTGAGTCTGAAGTGTTCAATGTATAAAAGGACAGCACTAACGCGAAGTAAAAGGAGCTTGATGCTAACTCATATTGAGTCGTCTCTTGCTTCCACAAGCCCGTCTCCCACACAGAAGAGCAGCAGATGTCATCTATCTGGACTTCACCAAGGCTTTTGACACCGTCCCTCACAACATCCTCCTGGGCGAGCTCTGGAAGTGTGGGATAGATGAGTGGATGGTGAGGTGGATTAGGAATTGGCTGGATGGCAGAGCTCAGAGGGTGGTGATCAGTGGCGTAGAGTCTAGTTGGAGGCCTGTGGTGAGCGGTGTCCCCCAGGGGTCAGTCATCGGTCCAGTCCTGTTCAATTTATTCATCAATGACCTGGATAAAGGCACAGAGTGCTCCCTCAGCAAGTTTGCTGATGATATGAAACTGGGAGGAGTAGCTGATACCCCAGAGGGCTGCGCTGCCATCCAGAGGGACGTGGACAGACTAGACAACTGGGCGGTGAAAAACCTCATGAAATTCAACAAGGCTGATTTGGGGGTTGTAGCCGTATTGTTAACAAGACCTGTTGCACGTGACAGAAGCAGAGATAAGGAATGCCGGACGGAAGATCTCGCGATGTCACGGAAAGGGCAAGGGTTTAACCATATTAGGGCAAAAAGTGATATCCAGAACCTGATTGGTGCATAAGACAACTTCCACCTGGGCAGAAGTTATAAAAACCAGCAGCGTATTTCAATAAACGTCATTTGGCATATCATCTCATAGGTGTCAGTGCTTCCTGACCCTGAGGTGGATGGCCTCAGTATTCCCTCTAGAACCATGGGCAACCACCACGGGTTAATACGAATCCGACAGGCCAAGTGCAGGGTCCTGCACCTGGGGAGAAATAACCCCAGACACCAATACAGGCTGGGGACTGACTTTCTGGAGGGCAGCTCTGCAGAGAAGGACCTGGGCGTCATGGTGGACAACAGGTTGACCATGAGGCAGCAGTGCATGAAGAAGAGAATCTCCAGCAGTTCGAGGGAGGTGATCTTACCCCTCTACTCAGCCCTGGTGAGGCCACATCTGGAGTACTGTGTCCAGTTCTGGGCCCCTCAGTACAGGAGGGATGTGGAGCTGCTGGAGAGAGTCCAGCGCAGGGCCACAAGGATGATCAGGGGCCTGGAACATCTGCCCTATGAGGAGACGCTGAGGGGGCTGGTCCTGTTCAGCCTGGAGTAGAGAAGGCTGAGAGGGGACCTGATCAGTGTCTATCAGTACCTCAAGGGAGGCAGTGAGGAGGATGGGGCTGGCCTCTTTTCACTGGTGGCCACTGATAGAACTAGAGGAAATGGCGACAAACTGAAGCATCAAAAGTTCCACAGGAACTTAAGGAAAAATTTCTTGACAGTGAGGGTGACAGAACACTGGAACAGGCTGCCCAGAGAGGTTGTGGAGTCTCCTTCTCTGGAGATCTTCAATACCCTCTTGGATGTGGTCCTGTGCCACATGCTCTAGGAAACCCTGCGTGTGCAGGGGGGTTAGACTAGATGATCTCTAGAGGTCCCTTCCGACCTTAATGATTCTATGCAAAAGACTTCTAGAAAAGTCCTCTGAAATCAATCTAGTTTAAGACTAGAAAGGTTTGGCCAATGGACGAGCATACAACAAATGTTCTATAAGACTGTAAACCAGTTAATTGTTACATAATGCATTTTAATTAACATTTAATTTCCTACATACTAATATTTTCTAAACAAGTGAAATCCTCTTACTTCATGTGCACTGAACTACCTTCCCCATACTGTAAACTTAATGCACACAAATATATTTTTAATAAATAATATCTTCAAAAAACATTTTTCTTCTATAAACTTGATATTGTGATTAAATGACCATCAGATTAGAATTGCAAAGGAACACACAATCACTGCATGATAAACACCCGATATTTAGTAAAATAAATGATCCATTCATCCACACTGATTCAAAGCATAATGGAAAAAAACAGCTATTACTCTGAACTTTCATCAAAGTAAGCTATATTTCCTACAGGGTGGTAATAATACCATGGAACTTCTTAAAAGCTTTTCCAGATATGGGAGTAAATGCAGCTTCTTTATTTATTTCCCAGTAGAGCCATTTTTTTCAGGAAAAAAAGACAGAATATTTGAACTGTTATGATCAGATAAGAGGTGTAAAGTACTTTAAACATACTCCAAAGTGAATTACCTTAATGAGGTCCAAATAACAATACTCAAAACACATTCAATATAAATGAATAGTAACAGTATTCTAACTACCCAGCCTTATAGTAAGGACACATAGCGGGGGCAGATCCCCATTTTGTGGCCTGTAATAAGTGGGTCTTAAATCAACAATGGTTTCTGGGTCTAAGTACTGTCCTGAACGATCACATTTTGCCACCAAAAAAAGGGAGACCAGGCTCTGCTGAGGTGGCCTTTCTCCCAAAGAATCGATCCTTTCTCTCAATGTAACCATTAAAGAAAAAAAATGTATTGTTTTTCCAAGGTCCACATTATCTTCAAAAATATACCCCTATTATTAGCACAGTGTTGTGCAGAAAATCTTACTGTCAAGAACTGAATGTCCACAATGGAGACAGAGGAGTCCTAACACTTTATTCGAATAAAGGGCATACCCCTGTGGGGTCTCTCAAATGACTGGAGGGGATAGTCCCCTTTTGTCCTAATTTCCCGACCGAGGGACGCCCTCCCCTTTTCCCCATTGGCCAAGGTACTCAGAAGTTACAGACTTCCCAGCTCACCTACATCAAACTCCCTGCCTCCTTCCATCTGTTCTCACCTGAGGTTACCTGATTCCTTTGTCCCCCTTGCTGAAGAAGGGGGAGCAATTTCCTTCTTGGCATATACTCTTTGGTCCCACTCACTTTGACTCCACTCAGTCTCCTCCTTGCATATATTCCTTTGTCCTGCTCATCAGACAAAGAAGCTGAGGGAACTCCCTTATTTGTAAAGACACAAACTTGTGTGTTTCGCTCAATCCCTCCTTTTTTTTCCCCCCTTAATATTTGTCTTTACAAACCTCTACACCCATCTTTGGAACTGTAGCGGACTTTACATAGGTTATTAACTAACCACTTGGGTTTGAAAGGGCTGGCCACCCATAGCCAGTCTTCAGACCCTCCTGGACTCCCACAGACCCAACATTTATTAAAGACCCTGGCCACTTCTTCCCCTAGGGTCAAGAATCAGTTCTCTTATCTCCTGACCTGCTCCCAATCAGCGCTACGGATCTATGGAGAGTTAGCCGAAGCTTTCCATCCTTTTCCTTCAACTGAGAAGTCCAGATTTCTGACACCTTGGCCATCCATGCTCAGTTGTCTTGATTGATGTTTCTGTGGTTATAAGGTCCACTCCCCTTTGCTGCCAGTCGTTCTTCTTTCCATTCTTTGACCAAAAGTCAATCTCCTGGTACTGCAAAATCCAAGGGGAGGGGCTGTGTGAGCTGGACTTCCTGTCGGAGAGACTTTACAAGAGAAAGTATTCTCCTCACCAGCTTGGGTGTTAGCAGGGTAGGGAATCCCAAGTATTATTTCAAAGGGGGATAGTTGAATGTCGCCCCTAGGTTTTGTTCTTATTCTTGCTAAAGCTAATGGTAGAAGTCGTGTCCATGGCATCTTAGTTTCTAACACCAACCTTAAGCATTCTGTGATTCTGTGATTCTTTCCACTCTATCAGAGCTCTGGGGATGCCAAGGGGTATGCAAGTCCCAATGAATCCCCACGATAGTCATGACACCTTGAAGGACCTTTCCCATAAAATGAGTGCCTCTGTCTGAATCTATTGCCTCTACCAACCCATATCTTGAAATTATTTGTAATTACAGACCCAGTTGTTGCTGGAAACACCTCATGCCATCCTGTTAGCTGACATACTACAACCAGAAGATCTTTTCGAGCTTCCTCATCAGCCAACCGATTACCTACCGCCTCCTCCAGACAATGCCTTTCCTCAGCAAGTTAACAAACCTATTTCTTCCCACAGTTTTCCAAATATATGTACCACCCCATTACCTTGCCTCGGTATAATTCACAGGCTCTTATTAGAGCACACAATTCTGCAGTTTGGGCTTACCAGGTAGATGGTAGCTTTCCTCCTTCTAGCAGCTCCCCTCCCTTAATGATAGCATATCCTGTGACCTGTTTCCCTTCTATTACTCTTGAAGATCCATCAGTAAACACATTATACCCATCTGGCCAAAGGGTACCTCTCAAATCTTCCCGAGCCTGAGTCTGGAAATCTATTACCTTCAATTCTTCTCCCTTGGGGCCAGTCAGGCAAGAAGCCGGGTTAAACCTCCCCCCACTTCTTAATTTTAAATTTGATCATCTATTTAGAAGCCCTTTCAGTTAGCAATGCCTTGACCTGGTGTGTGACCTTGACAACAAGGGATCCTCCTACAGTCAATTTTTGGGCCTCAGTTACCATTAGGGCCGTAGCTGCAAAATTCTGCAGACAATAAGGCCATCCCTTAGCCACTGGGTCTAACATTTTAGAAAAGCAAGCCACTGGTCTTTGCATGTCTCTGTGCTCTTGCACTAAAATTCCCCTGGCATGACCCTGCTTGACGCCCACATATAATTCAAATTCTTTCTCTGAGCCCAGAATTGCTAAAGCCAGAGTCTTGGACAATTTATATTTTTATTTTCTAAAGCTCTGTCCATACCACAACATTGGGGCTGTCTTGGGTTAAAAAGTCATACAGTTGTCTAGCTAAAGCGGAAAAATCTTCAACCCATGCTCTGCAGTATCCTACTAACCCTAGGCACTGTTCTTAGTCCTGGGTAATGGTTCCCTGAATTCTTTCTGGGTGAAGGCATTGTAAACCTACGGTCAAAACATGCCCCAAATATTTGACCCTTCTTTCCACCATTTGTTCTTTCTTTTCAGACACCCTAAGCCCTTTTTGGGCCAAGAAATTGAGCCTTAGTGTATCCTTGCGGGAGGACTGTCCATGTCAATTGTTCTTTTATCGTTTTTGATCTCTCCTCTTGTTCCCATTCAAAGGCACTATCCTCTGTGAGCGGACATCCCCAAAAAGCATCTTTCAAATCAAGTACTGAATAGTACTGATGTGAAAAGGGGATCTGGTTTGCTATTTTATAGGTTCTGTCTGGTTTCTTGATTGACAGGATGGGAGTATTATATGGAGACATACATGGCTCCAAAAGTCCTGCTGCCATCTTGGACTCGATAATAGGTTCCTTCTCTCCCCCAAAATAGGATACTGCTTTTTAGAGACTACCTGGCCTGGTTGCTTTAAAGTAATTTGGAGAGGTTCCATGTCTAGTTTTCCATATTTTTCTGGAACTGGCCACACTTCTGAGTTCACTTCAGCATAAGCGTTATCAGACACTTTGCACAAAGTTACAGTAGTGTTAGCTTCTTTATCATCCCTTACATTATTGATTTGCATTTCCAGTTTAGCAATCCAATTCCTTCCCAGCAGATTGCAATCACAATTTGGGACAAAGAGAAAATCATACATCTCAAATTTATCCTCCACATACACTAATAGCAGCTGGATAAGATGCACCTGCTTGTCTTTTCCACTCACCCCTTGGATAACCAAGGAGCCTTTTGACAATTGCCCTCCTTTTGGCATAAAGTTCTAGAGTGGTTCGAGAGGCCCCTGTGTCTATCCAGAAACACACTTCCTCTCGGTCCGGACCCACCCTACGTGTTATCAAAGGCTCCCACGTGGTGGGTCCCTGGTATAATGGGAGTCCCTGACACCCCTAACAATCTATTTCCATCAATCGGTGAATTTCCTCTTCCTGAGGATCTATTGACCTCTGTGGGCATTCCCTCCTCCAATGTCCTTCCTCTCTCCTGAAAGTGGGCTAAACTGACTTGAACATTTGGAGTCTATCGCATTTTGGCCCGCATCCACGTGCTCATCCTCCCATAATTGATGAGCTTTTTGCAAGTTCATCCTCTTTCCTGGGGTCCAAATAGGATTCCTAAAAGAAAATCCCAAACCTTCCAAGTGTAATCTGCATTTCCTAGATATTCATCTATCTTTCTCCACTCCTATAGGATCATCTAAATAAGGGGGCAGTTCTTTCTTTAATCCCCTTATATCTTGGGTGGTCAGGGGCACAACCACAAATTCAACCTCCCTCCCCCCTTGGCCTCCCAGTGGAACCTGTCATAGAGTCATTTTGACTTTGGAGCTTTTGGCAGCTCATACTGGGTTCCTTTTCCTGTTTTTGAAAGGGACAAAATGTCCCATTCCTCCTGTTCTTCACTATCGCTAGAAGCAGGAAGTGCAGAGGGGGCAGGAGTAGCGGTTCCTGATGGTTCTTTCCCCCTCCTTCAGATTCCTGTTTCCCTTTTTCTCCTCTCCCTTTTGTTACATAGATTCCTCTAGGTGTTGCCCTTAACCATATTGACCCACATTCTCTCTCCATGGGACCCTTCTCAGTATTGCTGAGATAGAGGCACAAAACCTGACAAAGACTAAGGTCATCATCCAACTCTAGAGTTAGTCACCTAAATCCCCCTGGTAACATATATTCTGGCCTAGTGGTCCTTTCCATCAGACCTGGTCCTTTCCATAAGACCTAGTCCTTTCCATCAGACCTAGTGGTCCTTTCTGTCAGACCTAGTCCTTTCTGTCGGACTTAGTGGTACCTAGTGATCTTTTACATTAGACCTAGTCCTTTCTATCAGACTACTTGAGGACCCCCTTGGTCCTATCTGCGGATCCCTCTGATCCGCTGCTCATCTGTCTCTGGACAGTCTTGGGAACCCAATCAGTCATCTGGTGCCAGCTGCGGCCAAAGGGAGTCGATCACCAAAAGCTTTGGTGAGGCATGCCGTGGACCCTGATCACCATCTGCCCTCCCTGGAAGGTGGAAGGATCCCGGACGAGCCCCCAGGTGTGCGGAAAATCGCACTGTCAAGAACCGAATGTCCACAAAGGAGACAGAGGAGTCCTAACGCTTTATTCGAATAAAGGGAGGGTCTACCGGGGCATACCCCTGTGGGGTCTCTCAAATTACTGGAGGACGGAGCCCCCTTTTATCCTAATTTCCCAATTGTGATAAACAGATTGTAATTCGCAAGATAAACAAAGTGATAAGGATACGGTAAGGCCAAACCGCAAAGAATTATATAAACCAGGAGGTGCATTCGCAGAGCCCTGAGAAAGGTGAAAAGGTCAGTGAGGAAGAAGAGCAGCCTCCATCAAGAAGACCACCAGGAAATCTCAGAGACCCCCCCAGCAACAAGGAAAGAGCATGCACAGAAACATTGTAATGCGTCAGAACTAGGAATCCAAACTGGGAGGAGACTTTTGGGCAACAGTGTATAAAAGGCGCTCTCATGGACTACAAAGCGCGCACCGTTGGTGGAGCAGAGACTCCCCGGCTTGCTTGCTATTTACAATAAAGCATACTGATGAATTGATCGGCTCCGAGAATTTGTCAATTTATAACACTGACCGAGGGAGGCTGTCTCCTTTTCCCCGGCGGCTAAGGTACTCAGAAGTTACAGACTTCCCGGTCTGCCTAAGATATGTTGCTTCTTGATATGCCCCCCCTCTCTGGACAGTCATTAGTTGATAAGGAGCTCTCTGCCCCGCTCCTGCTTTCCCCCGGGATGCAGTCAGCTGTACCCAATCTACAATACTTACAGCACAACCTCCCTGCCTGTACTCCCTAGTCTGGCACACTAAAGAATGTGGAGTAACTCCCTTAGTTGTAAAGACACGGGCTCCTTTGCTCAGTGTTCATAAAGGAATTGAGTTCCTTCCCTTTGATCTCGAAGGGAAGGGCTTGGAGTGGAGATTCGCGCCGGGGAACCTTTCTTAGAGGGGTAAAACCACGGCAAAAGCCGCGAGGCAGGAAAGCGCAGGGAGCAAGAGGCAGCCCCAGCCCCCATTTCAAAGCAGGCAGCGCCGAGTCCCCATCCAGAGACGGCTCTGACGCAGTGGGGTGGAGCCAGCAGGGAAGGTGGCTCAAGTCCGGAACATACAAGAGCAACCCCCAGGGAGCGCGAACGAATAGAGTGGCCAAACAGAGTATGGTGCCTCAGTCAGGGCTGGCGCGGCAGTTTTCGCGAGGCAGTTAGCACAGGCAGGGTGTGTTATGTCCGTTTTTCGAATTAGTC
>VWPW01006868.1:0-14240 GCA_013389825.1 Crypturellus undulatus | reverse complement strand
TGGTCGGGCAATAAGCATTTTCTTTCATAGAAAATGTACAGGCTTCAGAGTTTGTGTTCAAATGAATAATCAGATGTTTTCCAAAGTTGTTGCTATGATAAAGAGAAAAGTGACTGCCAGGCCAAAGCCTCCAGGAGCAGACTGGATAATTGAGGAGCTCTAACAGGCACCACTGGATGAAAGAGCTCTGCCGAGGCTTATTACAGACAGCAAGGACTTACCCCTCCACTCCTTTCATGTCAATACAGATGTCGATGGTCAGCAGCGCCTCGTCTTCTGCTAGGCTCATTTTCAGGAACTGGTCATCTCGCAGTTCCTTCACAGGCTTGTTCTTCAAGTATTTAAAGGAATAGGCAAAATGGGCTTCATCAATGTCCTGTGAGAGAAGACACAGTGTGCATCCAGGGTGTTAAAAAAGCAAGATCCTTCGGAGTATTTTAAGGGACAACACGTTCTATTCAAACCTCCCTTGCCTGTATGTCTCCTAGTCTGTTTTCTTCCTCAGCACAAAACAATTCACTCCCAAACCCACAGAAATAGAAAAGTGTCCCAACAAGTGAAGGTAACATCTCAACAGCAAGAATCAGGTCTGATGAAATGCTGAGACTAAAAATGCAGCATGTTGCTGAGCTGGCTTCTTCAGCAGCCTAGCTTATGTACTGCTAAAAGATTTATTCGGTTATCCCTGAGGTGGGAGAAGTTCAGATACAAAAGGAGCATTTGTATGTTATGTAGATCCTTCCTTGCACTGATCCAAAACAGAGATGCCTTCCTTACCTTCTTGCCCTTTTTGGTTGGTGAAATGTTGATCTTAGCTCTCTCTTGGAAAGTTTGTCTCAGGACCTGCCTGACCAATGGTTCTCTGGCTATTTGCAAAGCCACCATGTACCGGGCTCCTTCCAACACAGCTTCTGGGCTTGGGAATTGACTAGAAGCGGAGAAGCAACATCAAGGCTTAGAATGTGAGAATGCCCCCAGAACCCCTATCCTGCCACAGAATCTCCACCAACACTAACCTACACACATAGTCCTTGGCCAGCTCCAGAGGCTCTGCAGGGAACTGCTCTGTCTCGTGACGCTGGTAACTGTCCCGGAGATTCTCTCCGAACTGCTCAGGTGTCAGACCAAACTTCTTTGCCAGACCATCTAGGAAAACACACACAAAAGTGAGAAGGACAGAGGCATTGTGGCTTATACTGAGCAAAACCACCACTCTTCTTTCTACAAGCAAGCCACACAGCCCAGAAGAGCTTGCAGACTAGGCCGCAACAAACTAAGCTCAGCACGACAGCAGAAGCCTTACCCAGCCCAGCAGTTTGACAGATGGTGTACATATCCCGACGGGATGCCTGCTTCAGCTCAGGCCCTTTCTGCTCATCATCTTCCGCATCCTCCCCTTCACCTGAGGGGAAGGATATGTTCAATAAGATATATTTAGAGAGGCATCCCAGACAGCTGCAGTGTGTCAGTGGCACACTGAAGGAGACAAATGCAACCTACACTGTAAAACGGAGTGCTTGGATTCCATGAATACATTTGAAAGATCACAGTAGCCTTAAAATTATTAAGGGTTAGAAATATTCTCTGAAAATCCAGTCTTTTCTTCAGTTTCACTCTTTAACAATTTTAACAGCAGTGTCTCCATGAGGTACATTCAAATACAGATCAAGTGAGCTGATATTTGTTTTATAACCTCCTATAAGGGGTGATATTCGGTCCTCTTGAAAAGTATCCATCTGTGTGGAAAAACTACAATTCTTTGGAACAAGGAGTTCTAATCAGCCTAGGAGTAGAAGAGTTATCAAGTTTAGGGACAAACCTTCCTCCTCTTCACCATCCTCTCGGACACGCTTTTGCTTCTTTCGAGCAGCCTTGGCAGCATTTTGCATCTTGGGGATGTCTCGTCCATAGTAGAGCAGGAAGTGATTGTACACATCTTTCAGCTCATCCATGGACTGCACATCCTTCAGCCTAGAGCATACAAAGCCAGTATATTAATTCCCACAGTGCTGAAATGGAATCAGAGAGCCCAAGGAAGTGGCTCTGCTATTGGTCAGTCANCTTGGGGATGTCTCGTCCGTAGTAGAGCAGGAAGTGATTGTACACATCTTTCAGCTCATCCATGGATTGCACATCCTTCAGCCTAGAGCATGCAAAGCCAGTATATTAATTCCCATACAGTGTTGAAATGGAATCAGAGAGCCCAAGAAGGTGGCTCTGCTGTGGGTCAGTCACAGGGAGGCTCATCTTCACAGAGACTTTGAAACATTTCTTATTGATGGTTGTGTAGGGAAGCTAAAGTAAAGATACTACAGCAGCCAGAGAGCCTGTGCAGGTTCATGCACATTTTAAGTCACTGTGGAATGAACACCAAGTCATGGTACAATACCTCTCCATGTCAGTGGTATCAAGGGCCCTTATTCCATCAGCCAACGGTTTGTCTGGGTCAGCAGAGATTTGCTCATATTGATAGGCCTGCATCTTCTCAAACAGACGTGTCAGGTTCTGCTTGCGGATCTTCAGCTGGGTCCACTAACACAAAAATGGAGACTTTTTCAGTGAAATGCACTGTATGTGCATCACACCTGTCTGTTCCCTTCTGAAAGAGGGGCTCCTACACAGGGCTCTCCAGCTCTTAGGAGATTTGTCACACAGAAATATTCTTCATCATCACCCACAACCAAGCCAACTCCCATCTCAGAGAGTGATCAAGTTTAAAGAAAAAAAAAAAATCAAGTTTAAGGTCTATATGACAGTGTGAAAGGAAATTGCACATGAATTTTTCTGCAGGAAATATCACTACACAAAAGGAATTTAGTGAAGTGAAAGTACTATTCTCTTCTGTCAGATAAACCTTTACAATCATATGATGGCAGAGACATAAAACAAGTAAAAAAGCACAAAAGGTCTACAGTGCCTCCCAAAAATCTTTTGTGAAGTGTCAAGCTAGGTGGAAACACACAGTAAATGTTGATAGAATAAGTAGTGAAAATACACCTCACCTTCTCATCCCACTGCCAGACCCTCCACAGGTCATTGATGTGCAACTCTGGCTCTACGTATTCCTTTCTGTAGAAGGCGATGAAGGGGACCTAAGTCAGAAACAAGATTCATCATCACCAATCAGAAGGAGATTGGGTTGCTCCTAGCCAAGAGTTCAGAGAATAGCCTTGTTCCACACAAGAGAACAAGCAGATGAGGGAGAAGCAGGGAGATGCACCAAGTTGCACCTTGGCTCCTGGAAATACTCCACACAAACAACTCCCCTAGCTCTCCATGCTGCACACAGAGCTCTGGGACTCCCAAGAATCTGGCAGCATGGATGCCTCCTCTCAGCCTGTTCAATTAAACATACACCAAAGGGCTTCTACAACATCAGGCAACATCTCAGAGGATAAGTTGAATGGACTAGTTCAAGAAACCCAGGTATCTTCTATCTTATTCAGTACCAACTTGTCCAGAAGCAGGGAAATGTGGCAGCAGCAGCACCATCAAACAGTCATTAAAATCTATGCTGCTCTACCTCATGAAGGTAAATTGCCAGGTACCTCAAAATGCTGATTCCTCATGAAATTCAAAGCTTCCTTAATCTTCTGGATGGTGCTAGGTCCCTTACGGCTGAAACTGCTGCTGGCTTGTCCACGGTCCAGGTAGTCAGAAGTTTCCTATAAGGAAAAACACATTGTGTTGATCATGTCCCTGAATTATCATCCCTAAATGATCAGCTGAGGCTAAGACTGGAAAATGATGTTCCTCTAAACAGGATCCTGAAACAATCCTGGATCTGCAGGTTGGAAATCTGCAGCACATTCATGTTATCAGCCCTCTCAAGAGAGGAGTCTCAGGCACAGCTGTTACCTGCAGGGAGATGGTGGGCGTTGCAAACGCATTCCTGTAAATCCAGTCAGCTTCTTCTTCCAGCTCATCATCTTCAGCACTCTTCACTGGGATGGAGCGCAACTGTAAGAAGATGACAGGATGAAAAGAGCCCTTTGGAGCACTGATGCTTGAGCTACCTTGTTTTCAAGAAGCCTCGAGAAGTTTGTTCCGAGCTACAGGGTACATCTGGTCCCTTGGTGCCTCCTGTACCTAAAGGGCTTAGCTGAGGATGCACTTCAATGTCATCTGAGCATATGGGAAATCTGCATCAGTTCTACACTAGGTAACAGCAGTTAACAAATCTTTTGAAGGCTTGTGGAAAGGCCTGCAGTGGTGTGTAACCTTCCACGACAATCAAGTCAGGGTCTCTCTGCTTCTCACTTGGCTCCCAAATCCATGCTTTCCATTTGCAGTTACATTCCTTTACTTTATTCTGATCTACGTTGCACTAGAAGTTTCTCTCTTGCTACACAGAAGTACAACTCATAGCATCAGTCACGAATGAGAGCTCAGCAGAACACAAGTCCTGCGCCACTCCCACAAACGCAACACTGGCATCCAGTGGCCAAAGAGCAAGTTACCACCAGCACTAAAACCTCTGGGTTTATGCAGAGGGAACAGCTCACAATTTTACCGTTGTGTTTGAATGCTGAGTTTCAGCCTATACTTGAGGTGGGGTCTACAAAGCGGCAAGAGATGCCCAAATCCACATGGTAGCTAGGTGAGACAGCTCTCCTGCAGGTCTCAGGCCTGCTATTCCTGGTGGGAACTGAAACACTCTCTGCCTGCACGCTGGCCCCTTCCTCCCTCACCTGGAACCTCTCGGGCATGTCTGTCATGCGGATCTCATTGTCCTGGTC
The DNA here is from genome assembly GCA_013389825.1 of Crypturellus undulatus. Lineage (NCBI taxonomy): Eukaryota > Metazoa > Chordata > Aves > Tinamiformes > Tinamidae > Crypturellus > Crypturellus undulatus. The sequence goes on along the minus strand of VWPW01006868.1, from coordinate 9,501 downwards.
CGTTAGGTGACTGCTCTCCAACTCGCTTGGCTCATACATCTCAAAGATGCTACGACGACTGACACGCTTCTTGGTGGTCTTTTTGGGTCGGACACGAGTCTCTCCTTCAGCTTCCTCATCCTCATACTCATATTCCTCCTCCATCTCCTCATCATACTCGTTGTACTTTTCAAACTCATCATAGTCAAAGTCCACACCAAAAATTTCTTGAGCTTCCTGCAAAGCGCTGGAAGAGAAAAACAGTCATTCAGGCCCAGGATGTCACAAAACATCCTGGACAAATACAGGTTTCACAGCATCCAAGTCTAAGCTTTAGTCTTGCCCTTCGGCTTGAAAATGGTGGACAGGTAAACAACTCTTTGTGTTTTCCATGACACAGGCTGCTTTGTCCAGAAGGAAAAAGTATGTTTTCTCTTTTCAGTTAATTTGATCTCCATATAAACCGAAGTTGTTGCTATTTGTTAAGAATAGAATTTTGCGGGAGGTCCATAGCACTCAATGCCCCATTGCAGTGATCTGTTTACCAGCAAAGTTCCTTCCTCCAGTAAACAGAAAAGGGGTAGTGAACAGAACTGCAACTTAATTTTACTAAAGGGGAAGCTAGGTGCACCTCGCTAATACTTACTCTAGATTAGCTAAAAGATCAGTAATTCCGTGACACTGTTAGCATAACATTAACATTCAGGTCCCAAACCTTTGTTACGTGCTCAGACAGAAGTCTAATTCAAGAACAGATGCAAATATTTCTCCTAAGGATCTGGTTTAAATCTCCCTCCAAAAAAAATCTAAGAAAGAAAGAGAGTCAGATGTTCCAGAAATCACAAAGTAAAGCCCCAGGTTTGAATTACTACTGTTTCTTTGGGGAAAAATATGAGTTAGCTAACCACAAGTTGAACCACACCACATCTGCAACAGTTCAGGAACCTGAGCAATGTTTTCAAGGCTGCAGGCCAATTTCCAATGGGTACTTACGCATCCGTGTATCCAGGGAGCTTCTTCCGCCATTTTGGCTTCTTCAGAGGTTGTCCATCGTCATCCACAATGAAGTCATCAATGTCTGGACAGAGAAAGGAACTTCAGTGGGCAGGACACTCACATATTTGACTGGTACCTTTCACAAAGCCCGGCTCAGTCAGGGCAACCATGTGTCTCCATTACAGACTTTGGCTGCTGCTGGTTGTCAGTCGGCCCAGCTACCCACAGCACCTCATACAGCAGCCTCAGAAATTCCAGGAGTCTGAACCACTGTAATAAGCTAGAACTAACTTCCAAACATAGGCAAAGATATTTGACAACCCTCTGCAGCTTAGTGCACAGGAAACATAGTCAAAAAGCCTTACTGCTTTGGACAGTAAAGAACTCTTGCAACTCTTTCAGCATTGCACTAGCAGTGATGACGGGTTCATGGCCAAGAGAAGAATTAGGGCAGACATGTGCTGTGTTACTAAGTGCTAAAGAATGACTATAATGCCTTGACTTCCTTCCTTTGAAGGATATCCATTTTGGAGGCAGCTTATGGAAGACAATTCAAAACCTCTGTGTATGCAACATTCTTATGGACATGGAGGTTTAGATGCAGACAAATTAAATCTACTAGTCAGAAACATTCAGACTGAACTAATCAGGAATAGCTTACCCAGAATAGGGTTGCAGTTTTTTATATTATAGTATATATAAAGAAAGCTTTAACTTGTTTTTTCTCTGCCAAACTTGGGATGCCTACCAGATTCATCTTCTTCCTCCTCCTCCTCTTCTTCTGGTTGAGCAACAGGAGCTTCAACAGCTTCACCTCCCTCCTCTCCTTCACCATCCTGAAAGATTTCTTCAGCAATGGCTTCTTTCTCATGTTCTTCCTTCCCGTAATCTTCTTCTTCGTCATCCTCGTCATCGGACATTTTTCGCACACGCCTGAATTTTTGCTGCAAGCAAAAAGACTTATTAGTGTAGAGTCCCTGGCACAAACAGTTGAGTTCAAGTATGGTCTTTGCCAGGCCAGTTCTGTGCTTCCTCTGCTCCCCAAGAGCCACCTGGAGCGAGAAGAGGAGCCCAGCTTAGCCCAGATGCACAGGGGCAGAAAACCATTCCCTGGCTCCAGGTTGCAAGAATTTATACAGCACAGCATGAAACACAGGGCTGAGGACTGCTGTGGACTACCCTGGGTCCAGACCTGCATCACTTGTGCTAGCACTACAAGGGTTAGCCTGGCTCTATACATCTCCAGGGGTTGTATGGATGGAGTTTTTGAGCCTGTAACACTCTACATGGTCTTTGGGGTTAGTGCTATGTGGGAGGAAGTTGTTGGAAGCTGAACTCCCTGGTGCTTGGGTGGCAGATGTGGGAAGGGAGGAATCCAGCTGACATTAAGGACATGCAGAAAGTAGTTTGCAAACTTGAGGAGCCGGTGCCCAGTTGTCTGACCAGGGAGGGACCTGCATCCTCCAAGCATGCAGCTCTCAGTCCTTTTTCAAGGTTGCAGAGCAAACAGGACCACAACTCATTCAGCTCAAGCAGGAACCCACCTTCTCTGTGCCAAGAGGCACTACACCATTAATAATTGCGTGGAAACATAACTTACTCTTTTGACTTTAACACCCAAGTTCTCTTCAATGAGGTCAAAATCATCATCCTCCAGGCGGTCATCAAAAGCTGACAGGAGAAAGCAGACACAAATTACTCTCCCTTTACTACTCTGGGAATGTAGAAATCACCAAGAAGGGCAGATCTTACCAAGCCCATGAGGAAAGGCAGGGCAGAGGAAGAGCTATGCTCTCCAGAAGGCTAGAACAGAAGTTTTATGCAGTCACAAAACTTACTGCGCTTTCTCTTTTTGTGGCCAACATCATCCTCGGAGTCTCCAGAGTCACTGGCTTCCTCCTCCTCTTCCTCTTCTTCATCGTCATCATCATTAATGAATCCTTTCAAGTTCCCCTGCTCATCCTGATCATCAAGATTCTCCTCCTCCTCTTCCTCATCTGGGATCAAAAGTAATGCGTGTTAAATTGCCCAGATTCCTCCTTGGCTCTGGGCAAGCAGGTGCAAACAGTATCATTCTTCACACTCTCCATGCAGAGAGTTTGAACCGAACATTTTTACTGACACAGAACCCAGACAGCTGCCCGTGTCAGAACCCCAACAATTCTTGTCTTGTGGTCTCATGTTCTCTATCACAGGGAACAGGCAGAATGATCACATCGGGAGCATTCCTCTGCTTTTACTGGTTACTATCAAATTACCTGACTGCAACGCTCGCTGGGGTGAAGCAGTGTATCTTCTATTGCCAAATATAAAAATCACTTCAGTACTTTGAAGAAAGGAAGGACTTAAACAGCTGACAGACTGCAGACAACCATGCTATTACTGCAGTTACTTCATCTGCAAAGATGTGGCATGTAGAACAAAGCACTGAGGCACACGGACAATCCGGCAAACTCGGAACAGACAAGTAGACTCACCATCCTCATCTTCCTCCACAAATTTCTTGTTTACTCTGGGCACAACCTCCCCTTCCTGGTTGTACTCCTCCTCGGACTCCTCAGCTTCGCTTTCTACGAAGTCAGACATGGTTGCGGTGTCTCACGAACTCCTTCGCAAGAACTGGTGGAAGAAGAGACACATCCACCCCATGAGCAAAGGGACTGAAACACAAGCATCTCTCCCTGCTGGGTTTTGGAGAGAGGAGAAATTCAGATTTCAGTTGACCTCCAAGGCCCTGCATTACCCACAGTCCCTCTTGCATGAGTGTACCTGTCACCAGAGATTATGCAAACGGAGCCAGTAGCCAAGTGCTGCCGGCTCCTGTCAACCTACATCCTGAGCAGCACTCGGCCTGTCATGAGAACGCTCCGTAGGCAGCCGTGCTCCCAGCCGCGGCAAGGCCAGCACGCACAGCCGGCGCCTTTCCCTGCTCTGAACCTTTGCATTCCGCAGGAAAGCGGTCCCAAGCTGCCACCGATGTTGCACTGTATTAGGCACAAAGTCCAACCAATTAAGATCTTAATATGATTAATCCTCACTCAGTTAATGAAGCCAGGGAGGTCCCAAAAGAGGATGTGACCGAGGCACATTTGCAGCTGCCTCCAGAGACACGGGAAGCACCACAGAGCCAAGGGGAGAGGCGCAGAGAGAGCTGCGGGAGACGGGCAGCGCCTGCGGGTCGCTGGTTGGGTACCCTGCAGTTGGGTCACCAAGACCAGAATGTTGCTGGGGTTCCTCTAAGAAGAGTTACAAAGTAACAAGGCACTGTGAAAATCGGACATTTCCACAACCAGACCCTTTTTTTCGACATTTTTCCCCAAAGGGGTTTCTGGAAGTGGTGTAACTTACGGCTGGCGCTCCAGAAAGTCAATGTTCCTAATGGTAAGGCTCGATCTCTGCCTTTGACTTCTTGTGCTTATAAAAATCTGCTGTAGTTTTCAGAGGAGAAAAATCTTCCCCCTTTGTCTGTTTGTTTTCAAGTACACCAGAACAACAGAAAACTTCAAAAACTTCAAAGGTTACATGAGAGACAAAACAAATCAGTTCCTCAAATGACTGTGAGGAGGCAAAAGCCAACCTAGAAAGAAGTTCCAGCCTTTGGTAAAGAGCAGAAAGAGGCTCAGAGGAAGTGTCAGATCTAAAGGAAAAATCTGCATGTTAAGTAATACCTGATGCAAGCCATGCCCTTAAAAAAAAAAAAAAAAAGAGAGAGAGAGAGAGAGAGAGAGAGAGAAAAAGAGAAAATAATTCCATAGTAGAGGGAACAATACCTAGACACACGTGCTTCCCAAAGTCCCTATAATCATCTCCCACTACAAACAAATCGCTGAAGGAAATCAGCTGAATCAACTGCACACAGAGATCCCCACATGTGGTATCCAAACACAACTATTTATAAAAAAACAGCGACTCAAAAGACAACAACAAAAAATGCTGATCTTGGACAATCCTTTAAGTCTTAAAATATTAATAGTTCCAAGTCTCAAAGGGGAGCACTGGGCATATCTTATTACAGAAAACCCACAACAAAGAGGAAGGAAAGACCTCTGCAAGATTTCAGATGTGAGCAGATAATAGCTCATATTCCTTGGCTGAGGATTACGTGGCTCTGGCCAACATCTATTTACAAGGCTCTAGACAGGGACAAATAGTGGCAGCTCAAGGCTGCTGTTCTGCACCCAGACAGAACACGGCTGTTCTTGGCTCAGTGTGGGTACAGGGCGATCCCCATCCTCAAGGCGGAGGCTGTAGAAGTTGCCTGTATTTACTCGAGCATCCCTCAGAGATAACACTGCTGAGGGCCGCACAGAAGCCACAGTTGAATAGATGCTCCTGCATTTTGCAGCAAACACTGCTGATGAATTGCACAATTAGCTGCAGCAGAGAAACGGGGAGTTGCCGTGTTCACCAGTCTCTGTACAAGCAGTATGTCAACTTAATGCTTTCTCACTAATTCTTCTATACATCTTCATAAGGACTAACATACTTGTAACTGCAGGTTAGACTGTTTCTTTTTAGGGCATTTCCATTTCTATATCTAGAAACATCATTTCTCCTCCTGTCTTTGATGAACACACAAAACATCGAGTAAGAAAGAAAACCCCTCCTCATAGCAGCACGCTTGCATTTTGCTATTTTCTACAAGCAAAGCATTTCATTCGTAATTCAAACTTTCCTCCTCATCATTTGTCATACCATTTCGTGGCAATTTCAGTGCATATCAAATCAAATTTGTCTAGACACAGGAAACAGCTGTGGTTTAGGAAACCCGTCTCATTTAATGAGCCAGCCCAGCAGGTTCCAGGCAAGCTGAGCACAGAGCAACCCTGGGTGTTTTCAGCTCCAGTGAAATCCACCCAAGGACAGCAGAGATGACACTTGACATGGCCGGCAGAACCAAAGGTAGCTATTACCATGGAGATGTTGAATCAAACACGTACTAATAGCGTCTCTTCCACTCTTTGCTTGCGGGGGCATTCGGTTGAAATAAAACATGGAAGGACAACGGTCGGAGACTTCTCCGAGCGCAGGGAAGCAGAGCCTCACATCAGCACTGCTGCCCGGGCAGGAGCCCCAGCACAGATGTTGCTGCACAAGGAAGACCCTACTCTACTGGTGCAGCTTGTTTGGATCTTGGGAGGGCTTTAACAGTAGCCCGGGTTGTGCCAGCTCAGCCATATCGCACCAAGGCTATTTCCTTCGTGCAGAGCATCAGCATCCCTGCTGCTGTCGCTTGCTCCCAGGGCAGGCTCAAAGATTGCCAGAGCATGGGAGCAAGGATGAAAATGCTCAAGCACCGAAGCGACACAAGGCAGGGAAAGGGGCCTGAGCTCCGTGCTGACCTATACGTGGACAGGCCTCTCCTTTAGGCAGACAGTCCTACAGACTGACTGGGACAGGGCTACTACAGACTGACCGGGACGGACCAAAGGCCTCGAGCGCTGCCGCTGCCATCCAGCCTGAGCGATCACAACCGCCTCTGCTTCAGACCAGGTGCCTGCGCTTTGCTCGGCTCAAGTGGTGATTTCCCAGAGTCCAAACACTCCTGTTGAGTGAGTTAACATGAGCAGGCAGCTGCCCTCACTGCCAAAATCCAATCAGCAGGATGGGGCTGGATATGGATGTGCAAGCACCGCAGGCTGCCTCCCGTGCAGGTGAGGGAATGAGGAAAGGCCTTGGGAACAAGTGCTCCTTTGTGAACGTGATGGAAATCAGACATTCAGATATCATCGAGGGCTTGGCCACACATCCAGGTGCCTGCTGCTTGCTCAGCGCTTGAAAACATTGCAGTGCTGCAGGCAGAGGCAGCTTTGTATGTTTTACACAAACAGAAGAGAGCTTCCTAGGTTTAGAGATGGAAGTATGAGCACCTGCAAAACATCATCACAATTTGCTCCAGGAAAACTCCTGCCTAGTGCCAGGAGTGTGCCACAAAAGGGAAAAAAACCTCCACAGGAGCACCCCTGGGAATAGGAGTGCCCACAGAAGTGCCATGGGCCAAGCAGCATCCAGGGCTGCATGGAGAAAGGACGCAGGATGAGGGAAGCCGGAGCATCTTGTGCTCTCCAGGCCCAGGGGTGACAGCTGAAGCGTGAGATGGCACCCGCTGGGGCACAGAATAAACAAGGAGCATCCTTGAAACCAGCTGTGATTATTATTCAGCAATCGGCCTCATTATCCTGTTCCCTAGGAGTAGTCCAAGGATTCAAGTATCCCCATACCCAAAAGACCAAGTCACCAACCCAATAATCAGGCAGTTCTTGGGTTCACACTTTAAAGAGAAAACAACCCAATCCCAGAGGCGTCAGACACACTATGAGGTAGGAAAGCTGGAAGATTTAACTTGGTGAAAATGTAAAGCCCGCACGAGCCAAATCTATTCATTTAGCAAGAAGATGTTCATGTAACGAATTTTATCACAGCTTGAGTATACTCACAACAATAAAAGACTTGTGACAATAAAATAATTGCAAAGGTAACCCACTGTCCCGCCACCTGAAGCAAAATCAGCTCCATTTATCTTTAGGAACTCCTTGATGAAGGTCTGCAAAGAAAATGAGCAAAACAGCAAACTGTTCAATTCCCCTGAAAATTAAGAGACAAACATGACTGTGATGGAGAGAGGTTGGCAACAAAAGCTGCTGCAGCAAAAGAAGTCTGAGAGCTGGAGCACAGAACTGCATTTTTTAAGCTCCCTACTGGTCCCACCTGCCTCAATACTATAAGTGTGCAGATCATCCTGGGGCAATGAGGGCCAGACTTTAATTATACACCGCGAGAAAAAACACTTCCGTTTATTTCAGAACTGCTGCATGATAATGTATTGTAAAAATAGAAAACTGATGCTCCCTGTTCACTTTTTCTGACTCGTTCTTGACTTCACACCCTTGTGCCTCCTCTCCCATCAGGGTGCCTAAATACAGGCCCCACCTGCCTAGAAACCTGCTCATCCTCACTGCTCCTCCTAGGGCCTTGGCCAATGTTCCCCTTTTGGGGAACTAATCAAAAGCACAGACCATAACCAATACATGAGCTGCCAGCAGTACTCACATTGGTATAATGATGTTTTCTGCTTTGTTCTCTGCTCCTTTTAAATAATTCCAACTTTTCTGACCAGAGCTGGGTGTTGAACTCATGTTTTAGGTGGAACAGTCTTGGAGACACCAACACCTTTCCTGGATAGTAAAAGCTAACGCAGAAGCAGCTGCTGGGAGCTCTGCTGCCTTTGTTACATCCACATGGTTTCTCCTCTGCCATATTAGCACTTAGTCATCCCAAAACACCTAGTCTTACATCTTCTCAGTAAGTTCTAACTATCCCAAATAACTGGCTATCCACATTCACTATTTCCCCTTTCTTTCTCCCAAAACAAACAAACACAGAAGACACTATGAACCTCTGTAACACCCACTGCAAACACCAACCATAGATTCTTACTCTATTTATTTTGAGTAGGTTATTAGCCCCGAAGAGGCCCTTGCCAGGCTGCAGTCCACAGGAGCTCCACACCAGAACTTCCCACATGGAAACAACAACTCTGCAGGAATCACAGCGATGAGCCAGGGTGATGTGGGACTGTAGCATATGTGGGAAAAGGAGGCTAAATTGTATTTTCCTCTTACAAAGCACATGGATGCTCTGCATTTCCACCATACCAGACACATCAATGCATCCACTCGCTATTTCCATGAAGGTTTTAGCTGCTCTCCCGCACGCACATGCTCCGTCCTTGCAGTAATTCCAAGGACAACAGACCCATGGTAACGCAGCTCATGTGGGATGGATCCCTGGAGCACATGGGAGGGAGCCACGGCCCAGCCTTCACCCCACAGTGAGGATGAGGATGGGGGTCTCTGCCTGCCCTCCACAAGGAGAAAGAATCAGCTCCAAAACGGGGATTTTCTGGGGGAAATCCACTGCTCCCACCCCACAGCCTATGGGGAGGGGTGAGAGGCTTCCCCCACTGCCATCACCCCACAAGCAAGTGTGGGAGGGGACACCCCATCCCCACCCCACAAGGGGGTCGCCAAGGTCCTGCCCCCGGGGGAGTCCTGTGCCTGGCCATGGGTGTCGGGACCCCCCGCGCCACCCTTCGGGCTACGTGCGGCCTCACACACTGGGGAGTGGGGGCACACGGGGGTCCCGCTTGTCCTCACAGCCGGGCACGCGGGGGACAAGGCGGGGACGGTCCCGCAGGGCGCAGTCCCCTTCACCCCACAACGGACCACCGCGAAGAGGGGTGTCGGCCTCGCCGCCTCCACCCGCTACCGGGCCCCGCGGCAGCTCCCGCCGCCCCGCAGCGGCGCGGGAGGCCTCGGAGCTGGATGAGGCCGCGACGAGGCCTCCGCGCTCCCCGGCAACAGGCCCGGGAGCGAGACGAGCTCCCCCCGCACCACCTCCCCGGCCGCCCCGGCGTCTCCTCACCCGGTCCCGGCCTCCTCGGCCGCCGCGCTGCGCCCAGGGAAAATGGAGGCGCCCGCTGCTGCCGGAGCGGGGCGGGGCAGACGAGCGCGACCTCCGGGCGGC
>VWPW01006867.1:42499-63616 GCA_013389825.1 Crypturellus undulatus | reverse complement strand
TGGGCCAGGGATGGTAACTGTTTTTGCACATCAGAAGTATTTAGCATGCAATGCCTGCCTGGATTTCGGAAGTGGCCGTCTAAAGCAAACGTGCTAATCCTCTGCGCTCTGGGAGGAAAACCAGCAGGGACACTGGGAAAACCACTCCTGGAAACTGCTGGAAAAGCAAAGCTGCTGGCTGCACTGCCAGCACTGCCCTCTGGCTTTGTGTCCTGTGTTAGACATAGCAGACAGACCTCGCCGTAGTCCAGCACATGAGATATATCCCGCAGTGCCGAATAAAGATAGACTTGTTCTTTTCATCTGTATTATCTGTTGTCTTGCAGGGTCATGATGTTTGAAGGAAAAGCCAATGAAAGCAACCCAAAACCTTCTGGCCCTCCTCCAGAGAGAGACATAGCCAGCCTCCCTTGAAGAGGACACACTGAAAAATTGGATCTGTTTGCTTTGCTGGCTGTAACGGAGGTTACCTGTGCTTTGTTACTCTTTACTTTGGACAGTCTTAGTTTTCAACTAACCTGCCTTAGAGGAACAGCAAGGGAAGCTGGGGACCCAGCTCGCATCTTTCTACTTCATCCCTTAGCCAGACTGATTTGTTAGACAAAAGCTGTAGCACAAAGTGTATTGTGAGACCAAAAAGGAAAATCCTGTGATTTCCCCCCCCCCCTTTTTTTTTTTTCTTTTTCACTCTTTCTCCTGCCCTGTCTGCCNTTTTTTTTTTTTTTTTTCTTTTTCACTCTTTCCCCTGCCCTGTCTGCATTTCTTAAATGACAAGGATCCATTTTCCTCTCAGCCTGGGGATTTGGAGCTGCTTCTCTCTGCAGGTTCCTGGAGGGTCTTGTTGCCAGATGCTCCTTGGTGCTTCAAAAGCCCTTGAAAACAGCCTCCTGGGTGCAAAGAATCGAGTGCCTTCACTGCCCCATCCTCTGCTTCCTGACTTGGGCTAGTTCGTCCCCTCCTGAACCTGGCCAAAGCACAAGTCCCACCTCTGTTGCCTAGTTTCTTCCTAACTGAAGATGAAAAGGTGCATTGACACCAGAGATTTATTTGTAGGGCCTTGAAGCCTGGCATGTGCATGGCTTGTTGCAGGGACAGGCTTCTGTCTTTTCCTTGTGTTCATCCTGCATTTAGATGTTGGTGAATCTGAGCCAAATGAGCCATTAAATATCCTTTTTTAGTGCTCCTTAAGCAGATTTTAATCCCAGCTCTCCATGTATGCAATAGCTCAAGAAACAAGAGTTTGTTCAGCCAGCATGTGATATTCTTGACGTGCCTGGGTCCTAGAAGACCCTTACCTGCTGCTGAGGTTGGGATGGCTCTAAAGGAAAACTTCCTTAGCCACCAAGTTCACAGTGGGTACTTTTCTTTGGGCTTTACCTTGAACTAAGTCCGTATCCTAAGTATTTAGACCTGCAAAACTAGCTGGCTGAAGCCTCTACCTCCCCAAAATCAACCTGGCGAGGGTGCCCCTCTGTTTTGGAGGCCGCTTTACTGGGCTCTTCCACAAGCCTTCTGAGAGGCCAGGATGAAATCCAAACAGAAGCAGTCTGCAGGAACATGCTCAGCAGGTTAGCCATGCAGCCAGGATCCCACTGGCTCCTACCAAAAGTGAGGTTAGAAATGGGCAGGACTTTTCTCCACGTAAATGCTTGCTGGCTCCTGGCTACAAGACAAAGACAAGAACTTTCCACAGGGTGCTCTAAGCCTGAAGGCAGAATGGAGGGTGCAACCACGATGCAAACCCACCTGAGCCATGAAGTCCTCCAAACCTAAAGGAATAAGAATCCAAACTAACAAGTTCTGCAGCCTGTCAGCTGAGGAAAAGCTATTCACCCACTGCTGCTTTTAATATCTTGGGTCTTCCTTCCCTCTCCTGGTTTTCTAGGCTTTTCCTTGGCCTCTGAGACTTATCGATTAGTTGCAGGAAAACAGAAAGCAGGCAGCAAGTGAAGTCGTAGACCTGATCTAAAAAAGGGAAGCTGCAACCCTATCCTGGAGGGGTAGAGGGTGCAATACCAGCCAGGGCAAGTGAGGAAGACTAAAGCTACCTTACGGTTCATCCCTGATAAAGTCTCTGCTTGCATCAGATCCAGAGCAACCCTGACTGGATAAATGTCTATAAAATGTAGACACAGGCCTGCTCTTAGGTCTTCATAGCCCCTGTGAAGGCTTAAGGGAAAGCAAACCTTGCAGGTGAAAGGCACCTGAGTGACTAAACTGAGCCCTGCAAGCCTTTGCAGACTGCTGTGGACGAGGATCTTTATCGTGCTGCCGCTCCGGCTTTCTGATTTTGCAGATCTGTTTCATTTTGTCCCACGAGACAATTAGGTGCATTTTCTTGAGGTATAAAATCCCCTACCTGCAAAATACGAAGGGCTGAGAGTGTGCAGCAGGATACTGGGATCCAGATGTAGCTGGGACTGTGCTATCTGCCTTCTGGATCCAGTGGTGATTCTTGCTCTGTGCACAAATTCTGGAATCCAGATATTTGCTTACATCCCTTCCCCAGTCTCTTACATGTTCTTGGCAGCTTTTAATGTTTTTAAATCACCTTTTAATAAATAATAATTTTTTTAAAAAAAAGGAAATACAGATGATTGTAACTCCGCTAGACTGATTGTTCCTGCCAAAGGCTGCACTTTTAAATAAAAAACTCACTACTGTTTGCATGAAGAATGAAACTGCAATGGAGAAGAAAAAAAAGGTATGAGGAAGAGCAGTACCAGTCTACTGTAAAGACCAAAAAAATAAATCTTTTGAAACTCTACCCTGTGTCAGCCTGTTCCCTGCAGCCTCGCTGAAGGTCAGACCAGACGTGGGGTGGCAGATTAGGCAGGCTGGTTAATATAAACCCTTAAGAGAACCTGCCATTAGCTCTGGGCCTCCCTCATCTGATCTGCAATAACTGACTGAGCCTGGGGCATAGCAGCTGCCTCCTGTAAGCCAGACTATTTAACTAATTAATTTATTTATGGAGACTTTGGGGGAAATTGTTTTAAGGAGTGAGGGGACACCCCTCAGGAGGCACTTCTTGCCCTCAAGGGCTTTTTTTCTGCCCTCAGAGCCTTTTTTCCNGTCAGACCAGACGTGGGGTGGCAGATTAGGCAGGCTGGTTAATATAAACCCTTAAGAGAACCTGCCATTAGCTCTGGGCCTCCCTCATCTGATCTGCAATAACTGACTGAGCCTGGGGCATAGCAGCTGCCTCCTGTCAGCTAGACTATTAATTAATTAATTAATGGGGACTTTGGGGGGAAAAAACTGTTTTAAGGAGTGAGGGGACCCTCTCAAGAGGCAATTCTTACCCTTGAGGGCTTTTTTCTGCCCTCAGAGGCTTTTTTCCACCCTCTGCTCCCTCAGCTGCCGCTCGTTACCTCAGTGCAGGGCAGCACCGGGACGGGCCGGAGTGCGTTTTCCTGTGTTTTTCCCATATTTCTCCCCCAAAACTGGCCTTGCTCCCAGCTCTGGGGCCCGTTGCGGCTGCTGCTGGGGGCAAAGTGACGGGGACCCGCGAGGGGGAAGCCCCAAAGCGCCGGCCCTGGAGGACTCACCCCGCCTCCCGCCTCTGCGAACCATCGAGAGCGGCGGCTGCAGCGGCCCCGCCTCCGAGCCGCCGGAAGCGGAAGTGAGCGCGGCGGCGGGCGGGTGGTGCGGCCGTGTGGCGGAGCCGGCGGCTCCGGGCGCTGCCGCCATGGGCGACGACATGGACGTGATCCCCGAGCGGGAGATGAAGGTGGGGGCGGCCGGGAGCCGCTCGGGCTGCGGCCGGGAGGGAGGCGGCCCGCGGAGAGGGCTCCTTGGGCCGCAGTGTGGAAGCAGCCGGGAGCGGGGAGCAGCCTGGGGCGGGGGGCTGATCCCTTCGTTTGGAAGGGGGCAGCTCTGCCGGGGGGGACGTTGGGCCGGGAGGGAGGTTTGAGGAGGAGCCCTTGGGCCGGGAGGAGGGTGTGAATTGTAAGGGAGGGGGAGCTGATGGGGTGTAGGGCCTTTGGGGGGTGTTTCTGACATTGGGGGACACTTGGGGACCTTCTAGAAGGCTCTGGGAAAGGCCCGAGGGTGCAGCAGGGTTCATTGGCTTGGTCTGCCGTGGAGGGGGGGTTTGGTAAAGGTGTGAGGAGAGTGAGGGGTTTGGTGATGGGCCCTGCCCTTTTCCATGGATGTTAGGGGAGCTGATGGCCTAATCAAGAAAACAGGGGAATTCTAGGGGTTGCACTGACACCATTTATCAATTCTGCTGTCTGCGTGTCACTGGGGTGTCCCTTTGTCTCTGGAAATGGGAGGTGTGAGCACTGCCTGCACAGGTGAGGGCTTGCTTGGAGTCTTAGCGTGGTCTTCCTCTTCCCTGCTCCCCCCAGAGTGTTACTGCGGGGGGGAAGGGGGACAGAACTCTGTGCANTCCATAGATGTTAGGGGAGCTGATGTCTTAATCAAGAAAACAGGGGAATTCTAGGGGTTGCACTGATACCATTTATCAGTCCTGCTGTCTGTGTGTCACTGAGGTGCCTCTGCCTCTGGGAGCAGGAGGTGTGAGCACTGCCTGCACGGGTGAGGGGTTGCTTGGAGTCTTGGAGTGGTCTTCCTCTTCCCTGCCCTCCCGAGAGTGTTATTGGGGGAAAAGGGGGACAGGGTTCTCTGTGCAGATGCCTCAAGCCCACAGAGATCTTTGTGCAGCTGCTGCTTGTTCAGGCACCTCCAAAAACAAGGGAGTGGGACCATTTGTTGTGTTGGAGGTGCTGAGTTTCTGCAGCCTCCTTGCAGTGCAGGACAGCACTTACTGAGGGCTTTGGCACCATCAAATTAAAATCAGGTGTTTAGCTTGTGTTGCTAGCCTTAGAGTGAGTGGTTTGTTCAGTGATTGATGCTTTGGGAGATCGAGCTCATTACTAAAGAGAACCTAGCCTTTCATTTGGTAACAGTGTAATCTTTGTTTCTTAATTCTTTCGGTTTTTGTTTTGGTAGCTTTATGGCTTCTGCAGGTTTATCTCGCTCTGTTCTCCCTGCTTTCACAAATGATAATGCAAGTTATTAGAGAAATGAGCACACAAATTACACTTGGTTATGCAAAGTAATCACTGTCCTAGAGAAGTTGAATTGTTCCTCTTCAGCAGCACACAAATAGCTATTTTCTGGCTCTCTGCAACAGGATTTTCAGTTCAGAGCACTGAAGAAAGTCCGGATCTTTGATGCTCCCGATGATCTTCCCAAAGAGCGCTCCAGCCTCCTTGTAGTATCCAACAAATACGGACTGGTCTTTGCTGGTGGAAGAACCAGCCTCCAGATCTTCCACACTAAAAATCTTCTCATGCAAAATCAGCTGGGAGAAGATCCCAATAAAATTGGTGAGGCATATTGATGTGTTTTATGGGTTTTTATATGGGCACATGATGTCAGGGTGCTCTATGCTAGCTCATGTTCAGAAGTTATTCAGATTTTGGATCGTATTTTTGGTGCCACGTGGTAAGATTGACTTTTCCCATGGGAGAGTTTGCTACTTTCCATGCAGCCCTTCTCTTGATAGCCAGCTTTTGGGCTTGTATAAATATTAGAGACATCTGCCAGCAGAATGGGACAGAATTCTTGCCCTCAGTTATCCATTTAGAATAAACAACTATCCTGCAAGAGAGGAAAAAATTACTGTTCCACCAGTCCACAGCCCAAGTGCAAAACTGTCTTCATTTTTACCATTCCCTTAGAAATTATATCACTCTAAGTACCCACGTGCTCACTTAAGTAAAATGTAAAGTGTGTCCTGTTATCTTTCCTCACGGTTAATGAGAAAGGAAAGTGAATTTGAGAGCCTCTCTTGAGATTGTATTGATAAAGATGGAGGTTTTGCTTTCCCGTGGTGAATTTTCCATGTATCAACTCTGACAGCTACTGTTTATAGGTCTGTGTATTAGGTGATTCCCCTCCCCACCCCCATAGATTTTTTTCTAACTGTATTTTTTGAAAACTTGACCACTTCATTCTGCCTGCTTTTTCTTTTGTTTTTAAGTTGAGAATGTTCAGAGTACTGTGGTTCCTATGAAGTTTCCTGTACAGCATCTGGCTCTAAGCTGTGATAACCTCACGCTGTCAGTCTGTATGATGTCCAGTGAGATCGGTTCCTTCATTGCCTTTTTTGACGTCCGTACATTCCTAAATCAGGTAATATAAACAAAGTGGTGTGTCTCACCACTCTCCTCCCTCGTCTTCTGAAGTTGTTGTTCATTAAACGCAGTTCTGCTTGCTACTCCTATCTCTCAGTAATCTATAGCAAGGTCAAAACCTTGCTGGATTATGAGTCTAGGAAAGTTTGTTTTTATGCTTAGCTTGGCCTATCTCATGAATTTGTTTTCCCTAAAAGGCAAAACAGCAGAAACGTGCATTTGCATACCACAAACTAGGCAAGGACTCGGGCAGCGCTGCGATGGTCAACGACCTGAAGTGGAACCCTGCTAGTCCTACCATGGTGGCCATCTGCCTGGCCGATGGCAGCATCTCTGTCCTGCAGGTCACAGACTCTGTGAAGGTCTACGCCACGCTGCCTTCCTCTGTGGCTGTGACATCTGGTAAGTGGCAGCCTGTGGAAATGTGTAGAATGACAGGCACTTAAGATTGAAAAGGGGTTGGTAGGTGTAAGAGGGCAGGCTCTTTGTCTCGGGAGGTTTCTTCTCCAGTTGTCATAGAGTTGAAGGACATAAACTCCCTAAGGCTCAGAACGCATCAGTTGCAATATAACTGTTCTGTTGCAGTTGACTGGAAGGGCTGCATCTTGTGAAGTGGAGCGAAGTGTGTTTGCCTATGCTTTGCTCTCCGTCAGACTTGGCAGTCTATTTTGCAGTGAAGTAGACAGAAGAGAAACCGTATCCATTGCTTTTTTTATTTATTTATTTGAGCACCTTTTTTCCTCCTGTGACTGAATGTCTAGCACACTGTCCTGGTGCTGACCCTGGGCAGGCTTGGAATAAACCTAAATTACACCAAAGCTAAGCCTAAATTGTAGTATTTAGTTTATTGGTCCTCCTTTTGTGGGATCCAAATTCTCCTATGCCATATTGTTGACAGAATTCTTCTTTTTTCACCTAGTGTGTTGGAGCCCAAAGGGAAAGCAGTTGGCTGTAGGGAAGCTAAATGGCACCGTGGTCCAGTATCTGCCTGTAAGTGGTTTTGCCAGTAAGACGTACATCTCCTCTCTCATTTCTAATGTGCTTTGTTTTCTTTCACCATCAGCTTTTTGTGTGAAGCTGACCAATCACTTCAGTAATATTAAAATATCCTAGATCAATGCTGGGATTAGTTTGATTGACCCAAATAGTTGCCTTTTCAGGGTGACATGATAGGGAGCTTGTGAAACGGTCTGAAACCAGCTCTGTAGGCTTTCTGCAAAACTTGTGGTTGGCTTTCGTTGGTAGCTGTTTGTTTGTGCTTAACTGTAGCTTTCTTTTTATTTACAGAACCTGCAGGAAAAAAAAGTAATCCCTTGTCCTCCATTTTATGACTCAGACAATCCTGTTAAAGGTATGTCTTTAACTTGTTTCCATCTTTTAAACGTTTTACTGATTCTTTCTCATTTATTTTATTTTATTTTTTAATACAGCAGCTGTGTAATACACTAGTTATTTAGTCGCAACTTTTTTTTCTCTTTAAATAATTAAAACCATGTCCTCTGGGTTATATAGGAAAAAGTAACTGTGGGCCGAAGTCCCTCTCTTTCTAGAGTGCTTATGTGATCAGTGGTCACTGATGTAATGGGCTCTGCTTGAGGAACGTTGGATTTGCACATTAGCATGAAGATTTCTGAATATAAATCAATTTTCATATTTTCAAAAATACCATTTCTTCATTCCAAGTCTTCAAAGGAAAATAAATTTAACTTCAGAAAAATGAATATAGAAAAACAGAAAAATAGCAATTGGACATGCCAGAATGCTCTCCATGTTTGGAAACACTGACATTGTCTTGCCTGTGATACCATCAAGCAAACCAAATAAGTGCTTCTGTTCTGTATTGCAGACTTCTGGTGTCTTGGTATTTCAGTGATTCCTTTTTGGTGGTTTCATATTAGTTTAGCTGTGCACAGTTAAAATCAATGTAAAAGGAAATGTCATTTAATTTTTTTTCTTGTGGTTGAGGTACTTGTTTGCTTCTCTTTCAGTCTTGGATGTACTGTGGATTGGCACGTATGTCTTCACTATTGTATATGCAGCTGCCGATGGGACACTGGAAACACCCCCAGAAGTGGTTGTAGCTGTATTGCCTGTAAGTACCAGCAAGTGGTACCTACATTTCTTTAGTCATAACTAAAAATGTTTGTTGTCGATTCTTGATCTATTCATTGCAACGGCAAGTTGCTTTTATTATCCATAATAATGTCTTGTAGAGTGGGTTAATGTGATCCTTTCATTGGAAGGTAAACTATTAATTTTGGTCCTACAGAAAAAGGAAGAGAAGCGACCAGAGAAGTTTGTGAATTTTATGGAGCCTTGTTATGGGAGCTGCACTGAGAGACAGCATCATTATTTCCTCAACTACGTTGAGGAATGGTGAGTTGCAGGAATCATGATTGTACATGTCTCGGAGCCGTTCATGCCTCTCCTTGGGTTTCTTCCTGCTGCAAGCTATATAATACTTGAACATGTAGAAGCTGCTCCTAACTTTTCAGCTACCTGACTTTGTATCATCATAAACAGTAGTGGTCTTTGGCGATCAATCACTGTTTGGCGAAGGGAATTGGCCCTTAGTGACTAGTTAAAATTGTTCTAAAGTAATGTAGCGAGTCATTTCTGTCTTGGCTTGTGCTGGTTAACAAATCATTTACATGTTGTAATAACTATATTCATAGCTAGGAATTTAAGTAACTTGTTATTGTGCTGATGATTTCATCATAGATTATTATGTTGGTTTTAACATATTTGTTTCCATACTCACAGGGATCTAGTTCTGGCAGCATCGGCAGCTTCCACAGAAGTCAGCATTCTTGCCAGACAAGGGGATCAGGTAGTATTTTCTTCCTTCTGCTTTTGTGTATATATTGTTCCCACTTCTACAAATTCTTGGTAAATGAAATTTATTTGAAACCCAAAGTATAATGAAATAGTATGTGTAAATAACAAAAAAAAAATCCCTTGCTTTACACACTTAGTTGCACAGAATCTTAATTTAAGCATAAGCCTTAGAAGAGCAGGACAAAAATGAGTAAATAAAGTAAATAAAGGGTAAACAGAAATATAGTATATTGTTAAGCAAGTATCAGAAGTCTGGTTTTCATTAATCACTTGACAGTCTAAAAATTTGATCAAGGTCAATATAGTGAAAAGTAATTCATATAAGGTCATGAACAGAAGTGAAATGTTAAGTCTCTGTCTTTGAGCCTGACCTCAATTCTGGCATGCAGTGCTGTTTGGGGAAATCACAGCTATCTATGAAGGGCACTGATGTTTCCGTTTTTTTTGTTAAATTTTTGTTAATCTAAAACTTAAATCTAACAGATTTAAAGGGCTGCTCTCTAGTTATTTCACAATTTCATATTTCAGCACACTTGATTGGTATTCCAGAGAAATCTGAAAACAGGAAAGCAGTAATCAAAATTATAACCTTATTTTTTTTCAGAACTGGGAATCGTGGGTTTTGGAAGACTCCAGCAGAGCAGAACTTCCCGTGACAGATAAGAGCGATGACACCCTGCCTGTTGGTGTTGCCATAGACTACACCAGTAACATGCCTATCCCAATCAGTAAGTTTTGTTGGTCTTTTTTGTGCAATAGTACCATTATAGTAACATGGGATATTGTTGAGGGGGCAATCTGGTGCTCAGGGTCTCAGGATGCTGTCCTGAAAGGAAGGCACAGAGAATCCGTCCCAGCTTTTTATATCAAGCCTACAGCATGTGTGAGACTAGTTCTGTGCATATGTATTTAAGTGACTAAGGGTTAAGCAGTTCTTCCTCAAACCCTTCAGCAGCTTGGAATACTCCAATAATAGTCACGGGGAGGAGAAAAAACACCAATGTTATTTCTGTTTTTCTCAGAGCTGGGATGATAAGGACCTTAAAGGAGTCGCTCAAAGCCATTCTTAGCATTGGGGGTTTTAAACTGCCTCTAAGGCTTTCATTATGCTTGTGGCGTAGACAGTTTTGCAGAACTGTTTTGTATTAAGTACATTTGCACTGATCTAAAAGAAAAGTGGGTTAATTTTAAAATCTGAAAAAGCAGAAAATAAGTTAGGCAAATCTGTGTGCTTTAATGCAGAATTAAAGTCTAAGTTCTGAACTGACTGTACCCCGCTGTGCCTTACATCCAACTGCTTGTGTTAAGTGCTGTACCTTCTGTGCTGCCTGAAGGCTCTTAAAAGCACCTTGTCAAAGAGTGAAGCTGAAGATGCATCTGAGCTATTGTGCTGTACTCTAGTGAATTCTGAAAATTTTCCCTTGAAACCCAGAGAGAGATTGAGAGAGAGAGATGCCTTTAGGCAAAATGGAAAGTTCTGCAGTCAAGAGTTCGTGAAGAGCACAGGAGGGTGCCGATTAACGGAGAACTGCAGTAGTCTTTACCTGAATGAGAATCTACTGCAGGGAATTTAGGTCAAACTTTGTACTTTAATGCAAAATGGAATTTGAAGCATATTCTCTGATAACCTGTGTACTTAGTGAATTAAGGAATCTGTCAGAACAGGTTCTTTAAGCACTGTAGTACTGTCTTAGAGCTTTCTAAAGGAATTCTGAGAATTTTTTTTGCAAGTTTTTTGGAAGTATGTTTAAAAAATGAAAAACTTGCTTTTTCATCTTAGTTGCACAGAACATAAGCCTTAGAAGAACAGGAGTTTCTTGTCCCAGACCTTTCTTGTCTGGGACTCTATTTCTATGTGGATGAAACACATAATCAGAAGGGTGTTTGCTTTATGTTGTCTTTCCTCAAAGCAAAAAGCTTCCTACCTAGGAATTGTGCTTTTGTCCTCCGTGTATTTGAATGTTAATGGTGTTGCAGGACATAGTGAAACATGGGGATTGCTGAAAGGAGTTGAGGTTGGATATGAGCAAAAACAAAAGAATTATTTCGAAATGAGGAAAAAATGTTTGGTGTAGGATTTCTTTGATCAAGTTGGCTTTTTTTCGTTTAGCAAACCACGTTGAATTGTTAAAATAATTTTCATCTATGAGTTTATGAAACATGAAGTCAAGAAAAGGAATACAGAAGAAAGGGACATTCTTGGGGAAGTAAGGGAAGAAAGGTGTAGATGAAAGCAAGCAGGAGGTAAAGTAGCAAATACTGTGCTAACCAAGGCAGGTGATGGTGACAGCACCAGCAAGAACAGAATAGTAAACTTTGGCTGTAGGGTTCATGTGTGTGGTTTTCAACAGGTGATGAGAAGACCCTCCCTCCAGCTCCGGTTCTGATCTTGCTCTCTACGGATGGTGTCCTCTGTCCATTTTATATGATCAACCAAAACCCTGGGGTCAGGTCACTTATTGTGACGCCGGAACCATTATTGTTAGAAGGCGAAAGAGTAGCCAAAACAACAGGTAAGTGCTCTGGTGTGCACTTGCTCTGGAAGCACTTGCATTTGTGGATCTTTGTCATCCTCAGCTGTAAGTTTGGTATTCAGAAATTGTACTTATTCTTCATGCTGATAATGGAGAGCTGTCCCTGGATGTGTTGTGCTTCCAGTACTGTTTTCCCCCCTGTACAACTTAGTGAAATTGCCTATCTCCCTTTATCATAAGGAGTCCCAAACTCTTCACAAACTGTGTGTGCTTAGACTCTACCATGGAATTGACCTTTGGGGTACAGAGCCAAAACAAATTAGATGTCAGTGTTACACTGGGTGCCCTAATTCTAGAAAACCCCTTGCCTAGCTTTGGGGGCATTATGATCAGAACAGCAACAGTGGCTGCAGACTGCTCTTGGGGACCAGGATTAAACATTATGACCCTGAAAACAGGATCTACCTGTTTTCAAAAGGTGATAGTTTTCTTCCTTGTGTTTTCCCATGATAAAACATGATATCAAAATAAGGTGTATGGCTGCAGCGAAACTTACCTAAACAATAGTTTTCTGTTGCATTTTGAGGAATGCTTTAGCAAGTGGTAAGAAGTAGTTTTATCAGAGTTTGTATGTATAGCCAAATGTATCTAAAGTAGGAGGTTTCTTGTGCTGGGGGAGGCAGATAAGTTCGTTCTTTTGCTTCCCTGTATGCCTGCAATAAAGTTTGCAAAGACCCTGTTTTCTTCCTCAAGCCTCCTTCTCCACAGACAATGCTTTTGTTTGGCAGCGTGCCTTTCTGCAGCCCTGGCTGACCTGTGTGCTGACAGGCTGTTTTATTTGAGATGTCATTAACCATGCCCAAATCAATGAGGAAAGGTGAAGTCTTTTCATTGGAAGTTCTAGGCAACATTAATTTAGACTGACTGGGGGAAAATTACATTATTGATTATGGCTTGGACTTCGAGCAGCTGCTATGTCACTGATCAGGCTTGGGGACTGGCTCCCTTCCTTTTTTTTCTTTAGTATACCATATATCTAATGGTGAGACAGTACTTAACTGTTCCCATCCCGTAGCATTTGGCCTTGAAATACTTTCTACCATTAGTTGGGACAATGGAATGAGTATTTCTCCCTGATTTATCTTTCTGCAGGAAGTACTGCCACATTTCTGACTACTCCTCCAAATTCTTTAAAGCCTGACACAGTACCAGCTGTTCCTCCCACTACTCTGGCCTCAAATCTCCCTCCTGCTGGGGGTGGAGCAGCTGCATTTTCCTTCATGCCTTCAGCTGTGAAGATGCCTGGTTCTGCAGCTGGTGACCCCCCACCTTACCCGTTTGCAGCTGATGCCTCCAAGCAACCCCCTGGCCCCAGTCTGACTGGAGCAGCAACATTCTCTTTCTCCTCTGCATCTTCCAAGACACCCATGACTTCAACCCCTTCTGCAAGCACCACTACAGCTACTACCACCTCCTTTTCGTTTGGATCCATGACCTTTAAACCAACTGCGGAGAGTTCACCTGGGCCACCCCTGTCCTCAACACCTGTCACACAGAAGTCATCTTTCACCCCTTCAGCTTCTTCAGTCAAAGTGAACCTCAATGACAAGTAAATAGATGTGGCATGTTATACAGTGTTTGGGTAGTTAAATCACCGAAAATATGAACAATGTGTGGTAGTTTTAAAGATTGCACAGTAGTTTCTGTCTTTTGCCTTGCCAGCTATCTACCATACTCCAGAAAGAGCCCCGAGGAAAGCCCTCTGTGTGCAAAGTGTAGTTGTCTTGGCTTTGAAAACCACACAGAGCTTCCCATGCTACAGGTTATGTTCATGGGCCAAATATTAGCCTAGGGAAAATGCCAAAAAAATAGACTGATAATTTGCCAAATTATCAGAGAGTTTATTTTTTTTTTTCTTTGTTTCATAAGCATGAAACAGTTTTCTACTGTTTGGTGAAAGTTTCTTAGGCAAACCTAGAGAATAACTTGTAGGGCTGTATCGTAGCTGACGCATTCATTTTCTACTCCTGTGTTCAGTGGAGCAGCTGTCGGAGCTTTTGTTTTTGTTTTTAAATGATTGCCTGCTCACTGAACACTGGACCTGCAATCTTCAAAGCTTTTTCATGCTGAGAATGTGTGCCAACTGGAGGAAAGCTGATATTGACTAGAAATTACCCAAAATGGATTTGAGTGATAAACATTCTCAGATTTCTTATTCCCACTGTTCTCTCCAACTCATGAGACTTGTTTTCTATTTTTAGAAAGAAGGGTTAGACCACAGAAGTATGTTAATTGTTGCTACTTTCTGTGGAAAGCAGTTTTCACTTAAGTATATCTTCAGAAATTTCTGATTGTTCAGGTGATTATTTTCTAATCAGAAAAATCCTTGCACACCAGGATCTGATGATAACTCTTAATGGCTTTTAAAATTTGATATTGTGTACAAAAGGAAATGATATGCTTGTGAGCTGGCTGAATATTTAACTTGACTGCCTTGAGGGCCCAGGTTTGAAGATAAACTGAAGTTTTTATCCTCTTGCAGAACTTCTCTTTGAACTTGCTGCAAGGTTGACTCTGAAAGGCAACTGAGATTTAGTTTGGTGGGGGCTTTGATGCAAAATGATGCAGTGCTTTTTGAACCAGTGTAGTGGATAGATCTATGTTAGCAGTCTCTATGGTTCCATGTGTTCAGAAAATATTCCTGGATGGCTGCTTCCTGCTTTTCCCAGTAGCTGCCTTTGTAATTTTGTATCTGGACCTTGATTTACTTTTGTTTCCAAAGGATGCTAGTTCTACAGAGCTTAATGCTTCTTTTTGTTCTGTTCTTGCTTGCAGGTTCACTGCTGTAGATACTTCTTCTGCTTCCACTAGCAGCAGTGGTCACGCCAGTTCCACGATGTTTTCATTCACAACCACTTCGAAAACCTCCACTGGAGGTGTTCTCAGCCAGTCCGCCCCTCTCGTAGTCTCTCCTCTCACACCACTAAAGGCTTCTACCCCTGTGCCAGCTTCTGGTAGGGATCTGATATGTACTGCTGGGAATAAGGTTCTGTTATGAACAGGGCCCTAAAAGTTCTAGGATGCAGTGGGTTTGACTTGTTTTTTTGTTTATTTTTCTCCTGCTGCTTTTACCAATGCCATAGACCTCTTGTTTTGCTCACAGTAATGATGTGATGAACCTAGTACTGAAATGGAAGTTTTTTCCATTTGTGCACTTTATTCTTCACAAAACCAGCTCTCTTCTCATATGTGAAATAATTCCTTCTTAAGTTCAGCCAGTTCTGGCATTTTCAGTGCTCTGTAATACAGCTTTGGTTATGAATATTCCTGGGCAGTGTCACAAATCAGTGCCCTATCTTGCATCTGCAGTGGCTAAAGTTCCAAATGGTCACGAGTGAGTTGCAATTAAATGGTTTTCGTTTGTTAACATAATTCTATCTCTCAGATGCTCATGAGGTTAGAAATCTCAGGTTCCTTCAGAAGTGGTACAGCTAGATATCCAAGAGTGTCAGTCATAGCCTGAGTCTACCAGTCTAGCAAAGAAATTGGGTGGGAGTAAAACAACACTTGAAGGTGTTATTACACTGGGACCTGAACAGCTATTGCTGTTGGATTTGACAGCAGAAATTAGGCTTCAGGTCTAATCACAGCCTGTTTTATCAAGCATTATATGAGTTACTGTTCCTCTCTCTAAATTTCAGTGGCACGTCCTGCTCAAAATATGCCTTCAGCTTCTTTATTGCAAAAGACTGCCAAAGTCGCCCCTTCTGCAGCAAAACCGAGCTCTACTCAGGTAATGACAGCTTGATATCTGAACTTTTCTGAAGGGTGTGAATGTTTTTCAATGGGCTATGAATTATTGGGAATTCATCTGACTGAATATTTTCAAGTCAAAGGCTCCAGGTAATTTGCAGCATGCTTTGAAAACACACATGCCAGTGTTAGTTTATTGTGAAGTGAGCACTTAGGCTTATAAGAACCGTCTCACTGATGATGGCTGACTGAAATTGTTTTCAATCAGGGGCTTTTTCTGAGCTTCCTGTTGCTAGAGTTACATGGTTAACTTTGTTTTTCAGGGCAAAACAGCACTTCCCAGCACTGGTACTGAGAAGCAGGTCCACCAGTGGAAGGATTCAGACCCTGTCATAGCAGGAATCAGGGAGGAGGTGAGATCTCTCAAGCAGTTATGTTCATTTTGAAAGCTGGAGGACCACTGCATGGGCACACAGATGCTTCTCTTAAGTTTACCCGTGTTCCCCTTGTATTTTTCAGTAACTTACGAATCAAAATGGAGGCTTCTCACAGGATAATTAACCTATTTTGTGGGTTCTGTCTGTGTTCTAGTTGGACAGCTAATTTAGTTCCAAACACTGTGTGTGCTGGAAAGACTGGATGTTCTTTCCTAATAAAGTGCCAGAAGAATTTCCTGTTTTGCCCGCAAAGTGGCAAATGTTGATGACACTGTAGAAACATTGCCCCAAGAGCTGTGACGCTTGTTTTGCCCCTGCTGTATCTCAGTGACTGTACTTTCTTACCCCTTAACTTTGTAGATTGCCCATTTCCAAAAGGAGATGGAGGAACTGAAAGCTCGGACTTCCAAAGCCTGTTTCCAAGTGGGTACCCCAGAGGAAATGAAGATGTTACGAACTGAGTCTGAGGATCTTCACACCTTCCTCTTGGAAATAAAGGAGACAACAGAGGTGAGTAATGAGACTGAACATCCTCAAGCTATTTAACTCCTGGTTGGAACTTCTCAGCAGTGATTTTTTTCCCTCACTTGACATTCCTTCTTAACCTGCTAATGCACAAGCAGTGTATATGGAGCATCTGATTATGCTGCTTTACCTGGAGATGGTGTTTGCATTTTTACTTTCAAACAAACACTTCAGGAAGCCCTTAATGGCAATGAATGTGTTACTTTGAACCCTGTGCTATCTGTTCTCTCTGCAGTCTCTTCATGGAGATATTAGTATGCTGAAGACAACCTTGCTGGAGGGGTTTGCAGGAGTAGAAGAGACTAGAGAACAGAATGAAAGGAATCACAGTTCGGGATATTTACACTTGCTATATAAGAAACCTTTGGATCCCAAGAGTGAAGCACAGCTTCAGGTATTAAGCACGTTAGCTAAATTCTAATCTAGAATTTTAAATAAAATAAGCTTGAGACTTGTGTTTGCAAGCTTTGTCGTGCCCCCATATTTGCTGTTCCAGCATAGCATAGTGGTTGCATGGTTAGCTGTTGTCCCAAGTTTGTAAGGCAAGACTGAAAATCCTTTCCTAAAGCTGTTCTACGTTGTTTTCATTTGCACTGATGAGACAAGACTCCTGTGGAACGGAAGCATTTCTCATGAGATCCAAGTCTATCCTAAACTTGGCATAGGATTCTTGCCTCCCTGTTCCTTCTTAGCCAGTAGTGTTTGCTCAGGGGATTTTATTTAAGGAATATTTTTAGCAAATGTCAGTTAATTATTTCAACACTTAAAAGTAATTCCAAGACACTTCTATAATCTTAGACAAATGCTTTGTAGAGTATAGAGTACTTCTGTAATCTTCAGCAAATGCTTTAGAGTAATTAGATTTATTATGACTAACAGTATTGTGTGGATAATTTCATGGATGGTGGAGCATGAAGCTAAATGATTTTCTAAAAGTCAGAGCACAAAGGAGAATAACCAGTGGTACCTAAGGAGATCCTCAAAGGCATCAAAGAAGGAGGAAGCATTCGTTTTGTTGCAGTTCTGCTGATGAGAGGAATCTACTATTGTATTACCCCAAAAGCAAAATGAAGTACTTTACAAATGATATTTGGTCCTTTATATGCTGGCATGTTCCCCTACTAGAAGTTTGGCTAGTCAGTTCAAGACATAATTGCATGTCATCGCTGCTGCAGTAGGAACCAAGAGCATACGCAGGGCGAGCTGACATGCAGTGATTTCTTTATAGATGGAATCTCAGTGCTCACCTGGAAGCTTGTCCATCTTGCAAGTAGTTGTAGGCTTGCTTTGAGGTCTGTTATTTCTCTAACTTTTGGAAGTTATGCTCATGACTTCAAAGAGATGGTAATCTGTCTTGCAGTGATTACTTCACTGATATTTAAAGAGGGTTATGAGGAAAGAATAACAGGCTAGGAGAGAAGGGGGTGGAATGTACGGAAAGGGCTTTCAGGTCAACTTTCAGGAAAGTTACTAGAAAGACAGCTCTGTTTAGTTGTCATTCCCATTCCAGATTAAAAAAAAATACTCACTTGGTCAACTTTAAATTAGCTTTAAATGGAATTTTGAAGCTCTTGAGGTTTTCCTAATGTCCAACCATAGTGATTTGCTGCTTGGAGAACTGTTGATAGTGCTCATAGTTGCTGAAGAGAAGAAGCCTGTGCAAAGCCCACATTAGTACAGGACTAACTTTCATACTGCCTACATCCAGTTCTGCTGAGATAAAGTCAATGCTCCAAGCAGTTTGCATGACCATTTTATAAGCACTTTGAGACACGTTCGTGCTATGGCAAGTCCGAGTGATGACAATTGTAAGGCAGAAAGCTGGTTTTGTTTAGGGAGCTGGGCTTGTAGCCAGAAGTCTTTGGCTTAATTG
Source organism: Crypturellus undulatus (assembly GCA_013389825.1). Taxonomy (NCBI): domain Eukaryota; kingdom Metazoa; phylum Chordata; class Aves; order Tinamiformes; family Tinamidae; genus Crypturellus; species Crypturellus undulatus. The sequence continues at coordinate 45,570 of VWPW01006867.1, read as the reverse complement.
TGCCAATTGTGCAACTGCGTGGTCATGGATAAGTCACTCTGGTCTCTGTGCTGCTTTATTTGTTTTGCTCCCTTCTCCTCCTACCTATAAAAATCAAGTTAATTCCTTGCCTTCATGTGGGAGTTTTGAGCATTTGTGAATGCTTTCGTGAGTCAGTCTGTGAACATAGTCTGGAGCCAAGTGAAAAGCCTGCAAATCTTTGATCACCTTTAATTGTTAGAAACCTTAATAATGTGAAGCAGGAGCAAATGATTCACTTTCTGGAAAAGAGACTTGAAATAAGGTTTGTTTTGTACAATGCCTGATGTTTGTGTTACCCTTTTAGTAAAGAGCCCAGGGTATTTTGCAACTGTAATGGAAAATATTATCCCCTATTTTGTGGAATAAAGTTAGTGTGCATGGCCCACTAGTAATTTTTTTTGTGTATGTGTGTGATGGATAGAACTTCACAGGCAAAAGTATTGGGAAGTGCTGCATAGCTTGAATGGAATGAACCCAAAGGGTCTTTGGCTGAAACTGAGATTTCTGAAAGGAATTAAAAGCTGGCTTTTTGCACAATAGGAAATTCGCCGCTTGCACCAGTATGTGAAGTTTGCTGTTCAGGATGTGAATGACGTTCTGGATTTAGAATGGGATCGGCACCTGGAACAGAAGAGAAAGCAGAAGTAAGTAACTGAAGTTGAAATACAAAACAGGAGCATGTTAGTGACTCAAGCATTAGCACCTAATCAACAAATAAAAATCACTTTCTCTAACAGTAACTGTTAAGGTACTATTTCAAGGTATTTTATTTTTTAAGGTGTTTTTTTGAGTGGAGCTTGATTGAGAAGCAGTTGGAGTTACAGGTTCAGACTACTTGACTATACATTTGCTGCATGCTACAGCTTGCATTTTATAAACTGTACTTAACAGAAACAAGCTGTAAAAGTAACTTTTTTTACAGACAAAACTTGTCCAATGACTGTAGGTAACAATATCCTTCTAATGCATCAAATGTCTTGTAATAAACTAAATAAGTAAACTTGCCGCATACATAAAGGAGTAATGCAGAGCTGAGACAAACTGAACCAAACCATGTTTCACCTCGTTGAGTTCAGCACCTAGAACTACTAAAGCACTTTGCGTACGTATAGCTGCTTGTTGCTAGACACATAGAATGGTCTTTATCTTTGTCTCTTGGTCTGATGTCTCAAGGCGCCTGGTAGTTCCTGAGCGAGAGACTTTGTTTAACACCCTGGCTAATAACCGGGAAATAATCAATCAGCAGAGGAAGAGACTGAATCAGCTGGTGAACAGCCTGCAGCAGCTCCGGCTCTGCAACCAGACGTCTCAGTGGAGCACTCCCAGCGACACGTCTTCTCTGAGCAGTGCTCAAAGGTACGTGAAATGCTTACGAGCTGCTGAGCAGTGTTGAGATTGCTTCTCCTTTGCTCCCAGCAGTGTGGAGGAGGGCATCGTTCCAAAGAATGATGTTCTGCCAACACTGAGTGGGAGAACACATCCAGGTAATACAGAAGTTCACTGTCTAGTATTTATATTTATTAGAGATTTCTGCCTTAAATGTATTGTTTTATAGTAGTTTTAAATGTATTGTTTTATAGTAGTGTAAGCAAGATCATAGAGCCTCCAGGCTGAGGTACTACTGTCTTTTAAGTTTGGGGAGGAAGTAAATGGCTCCTGGACTTTCCAAAATAACTCAAGATGTATGCATTTAAGTTCTGTTTGGATGGATTTTGTTTGCAGGTGTCTGTTCTGACAGGTTACCTTATCAACTAATAATTCTTGCAGATAAGTCAATAATTCTGATCGCTTGTGGCCATATTGGTCTCTTTTTGCTCTTGATTCTGTTGATCTCTTCCTGCTGCTCTCATGGTTTTGATTACTTTACCTTCTCCCAGTTTTGACAGTGATCTTGAAAGCCTGCGCAATGCTTTGTTGAAAACTACCTTGGAATCGCAGACGAAACCCCTGCCTAAAGTGCCTGGTAACTCACTCTTTCATTTTGGGACGGGGAGGGAGGAGGGAGAAGGAAAAGGAATTTTTTTTTTTTTTTTTTTTTGTGGTGGTGTAGGGTGTTTTTTGTTTTTGTTTTTTTTAAGCTTACCCCCCTGATTATTGTCTAATGACTCTCTTCTGTTTTCCAGCTAAGTTATCCTCTGTGAAGCAGGCACAGNTCGTATGAGAAAACCCCTGCTAAAAGGCCTGTTTACCCCCCCTTTTATTTTTGGACAGGGGGGGGAGGAGGGAAAAGAAAAAGGTTTTTTTTTTTTTTTTTTTTTTTTTTTGTGGTGGGGTGGGGTGTTTTTTGTTTTTATTTTTTTTTAAGCTTACCCTTTGATTATTGTCTAATGACTCTCCTGTTTTCCAGCTAAGTTATCCTCTGTGAAGCAGGCACAGCTAAGAAATTTTCTAGCCAAGAGGAAGACACCACCTGTTAGATCTACAGCACCAGGTAAACCTGTAGCTACCTTAGAAGTCTTGTTAGCTTTCTCTAACTTCTCAACCCCTACTTTTTTCTTCATGCTTTCCTATCTTTCCTCAAATGGAACTTCATTCAATTACCATCTTACTGAGTGTTGCCTTTTCTGGCAGCTGAGAATCTTAGCAATATAGGCTTAAAACAAACCAATGCATGGGTGTTTCTGGCTTGTATGCTGGCTCAGATGGTCACCTTGCCTTAACCCACGCACATTGTGTTGTTCCTGATTTTGCAGCAAACTTGTCCCGATCTGCCTTCCTGTCCACAAGATACTATGAAGATTTGGATGAAGTCAGTTCAACATCTTCTGTTTCCCAGTCGCTTGAGAATGAGGATTCCCAGGCTGTGGACCAGGAGGAAGAGGCTGCTCCTGTGCAAGTGTCCCGTCATGCACCTGTGGTCCGTACACCCTCTATCCAGCCTGGTTTGATGTCTCAGTCCCCATCTTTTGGAAAGCAGCATGTCTCTCTGGGTACTTTATGTGAGTACTTTTTGCAGCTTCTCCTCTATATATGTGTTTGGTTAATGGACATGCTGTGTGTGTAGTTTTTTTTCCACTATTTCTGTTTTTTTTTTTTTTTTTTTTTTTTTT